>APFE031669561.1:2624-42785 GCA_000404065.3 Pinus taeda | reverse complement strand
ATAACACAACCCAACACTCGCCTGTCACTGCTTCAGTGTCCATAGCTTCGGATCCTGGGATAAAATCATGGATGAAATTATAGTTAGACTCTAGAAACCAATCAAACATGGGGCAGTCAAGCAATTCTTCAAAGAATGCGCAGGTCATGCATGTCTGAGAGCTCACCAACTCAATGTTCAAAATTCCAAGTGTTTTTCGTTGGCCCTCCACTTGTAATTTATAGGCCATTTTGAATTCAAATCAGACTGTTCCCCCCACATTTGGTTCATTAATGCTAGATTGGTAGCATATTTCCAATGATCTTACACATAAATTTTGTCTTAAATGCTGACCAGCTGCTCTATTTGGTCGCATTATTAATGTAAAATCATGAATAGTGATTTTAACGGTTACTCTCCGGATGAGTTGTGCAATTTTTCCCTGGGTAGCACAACTCTTGTCACGCTATCACGAAGGCTATGAAATTTCCTCGTTCTACATAGTCCTCCAATCGTGTAGTTCCCAAACCTGGGTAATGTAGTTTATATTCCCACGCCTCCTTTTAGTTGCCTGGAGCGCTAAGACTATGATACCCTCATATAGTCACCTACCTATATCATGAGTGTATGGCTTGAATCGACTACCATTCACCTTTCCTGGGAAGGGATCTCCGTTCAATTTAACCAACTGCACTACTCCACTGTCAGTAACCTCCGTAATGACAGAGGGCCCTAGTTAGTGCATTTAGAATTTCCTTGGAAATTTCTCAAACTTATTGTCATATAACAAAACCAAATCATTTACCTTAAAGGTTGTTGAAATATGGCAACAAGAATAGTCCAATTTAATTTTTCCTTGATATAAATTGTGAATTAAAATTGAATTTAGTCTTAACAGCTACTTGGAAATAATTAATTAATTTATTTTAAATTAATTAGTTGGATAAATTCAAGTTTGATGTCTTTCTGAAGTCTGCAAGAGTTATCCCTTAAATTAAGGACATAATTTTGAGTTATATTTGAGCTATAATTAGTTAACTCAGTTTACTAAGTTAAGTCCAGTTAAATTAGTTCCAAACTATTTAAGGAACTAATAGTGAGTTAACAGTCAGTTGATGCATTAATGCACTCAACTAGTGCTACTCCAGTTAACTGAATATTCCTTCATCAGAAACTCATGCATGTCTATTCTCTGAGAAAGACCTAGTTGAGATTAATGTTCAAGGGTAGTGTACTATTATTTGCATGTGTTTTCTAATGGATAAAACTCATGCATGCAGTCAAGGATTCATCCTTAAGGATTGCATAGTTTTTAAGGCTTGGTTTTCCACTTGGTAAAAGGCTAATCATCCACAAGGAACATCGCAAGGAAATAGGAGCTTGGAGGGCAGAGAGGAAGGTTGGAGAGAAGCCAAGATTGCTTGTGAGCATCTGTGAGGATTGTACTGAGAGATGACTAGCTGTGAGAGCTAAGGGTTTGCATAATTCCTATGTATTTCCACCATGTATGATAATATAATAGTGTGGGGTTTTTATTTGATGATTTCCCCAAAGCATTTTCATGTGTAAGTTGCCATTGATTCTTCTTCTTCTAGTTATATTGTTCAACTCGATCTTTAAGCTTCCACAAATCAATAGTAGAAGTAGGTTATAGTATTCTTCTTTAATTTATATTGCATTATCAGGTTAACCTATCACAAATTTTCTACATGGTATCAGAGCTGTGAACAGTATAGTAAGAAGAGAATTAGAAGTTTGAAGTTTGGGGTTGCATGGGCAAATTGAATTCATGTCATACTTCAAGGTTGGCCAATGGTGTTCTATGGCTTGAGACTCGAGTATGCCTCGGAAGGTAGCTCGAATTACATAGCATGGAAAGATAGAATGGAGGTTGTATTAGAAGACAATGGCTTGAAGGAATTCATTGATCATGAAATCCCAAAGCCAAATTTAACTAATGCAAAAGAGTTGGCTGAGTGGAAGAAGTGTGCAGTGAAGGTGAGACAGATCATCCTTGATGGAGTTTGAGACCATATTTTGTCGAGTCTCCATGGGAAGGATACTCTATTTTCAATGTGGAAGACATTGAAGGAACTCTACCAAAATAGTTATGACTAGAGGAAATTGGTGCTCAAGAATAAGCTTCGAAGAATCCAGAAGGAGAAGGGTGATACTATTTCCACATATATGAACAAGCTCACCACCTATAGAGATGAGCTTGGAAGTGTGGGAATAACTATTGTCGATGATGATATGGTGAGCCTCACTCTCCTTAGCCTTCCAAAGAGTTGGAATAGCTACTATTACTCTGTGAATGGAAGGGAGAAACTGTCGGATTACGAATGACTGTGGTCAGATCTTATGCAGGAGGAGATCAAGAGGAGCACATGAGATGGTTCTTCATCCAAGAATGATGATGAAGAAAACCTGGCCTTAGCAAGTAAGGCAAGGAAAGGGAAGGGGAAGGCTTCCCATTTCAAATCGAATTCTTCTCATGGAGGGAAGAAGGGTGACATGTCTAAAGTAAGATGCTCTAATTGTCACAAGATGGGACATTATGTGACTAATTTCCCATCAAATAAGTCCAAGATGGGATCCTTGGAAGGATCAGAAGGTGAGGCATTAGCCTCTCAGTTTGAAATGGACTTTACCCTCATCGCATGCATGGTGTCATCGATGATGGGTTTTGTATAGTATCTTGACAGTGGAGCCTCATTCCACATGACCGGTGATAAAAATTTATTCAGTGCCTTGGAGGAGAAAGACCTCAAGATGTGCATAGAGATGGGTGATGACGGAAGGTATAGTGTTTCAAGAGTGGTCACGGTTGATTTTCGGAGGGAGCATGAAGCTCCTCTCACCTTGATAGATGTGATGTATGTACCTGGACTGAAGAATAACTTGGTATCAGTTGTCCTTTTGGAGGAAAAAGGCTACGATGCTGTCTTCAGTAAAGGAAAGGCGTTCCTAAGACACATAGCCATGATTCAGACCAAGAGGATAGGGATTTGGGTGAAGAATCTCTATAAAATAGAGGTAGATGATTATGCAACATTGAGTACGAAAGTAGAATTGGTGCAAAGCCAATACATTGGTGAGTTATGGTACAAGTGGTTGGGCCATTTGCATCATGGGGCTTTGAAGATAATGTAGTAGATATCTATAGGACTTCCCAAAGGTAAACTTGAGCAAGTTGAGTCATGCAATGGTTGTACCTTGGGAAAATCCACCAAGTCTTCCTTTCATGATCAAGACAGTCAAGCAGAGCCTATCATAGACTGAGTTCATACTGATTTGTGTGGACCATTCTCGATGGAATCCATAGTGAAGCAAAGGTATTATGTGATTTTCATTGATGACTATTCTCATAAATGATGGATTTATTTCATGTAGAAGAAGGACCAAATTTTCGCAAAGTTTTGTGAGTTCAAAGCTTTGGTCAAGAAAGAGTTAGGGAAGAAGATCAAGGCCTTGAGCAACAACAATGGTGGAGAATATGTGTCTCAAGAGTTTAAGGACTTTTCTGCAGTGGAAGGAATTAAACGAGAGTTGATGGCACCTCATAACCCACAACAGAATGGGGTGGCTGAGAAGAAGAACAAAACTATTATAGGGGCAGCATGGGCAATGCTACATGACCAAGGCCTACCACTTCACTTGTGGGATGTGGCATGCAACACAATGGTCTATTTGAAAAATAGAAGGATGCATCACATACTTGGGATGAAGACACCAGAGGAAGATTTCTTTAGTAAGAGACCAAATGTGGGTCACTTCAGGATATTTTGATCATCGCTATATTTCCATGTGACAAAGGATGCATGGAAGAAGATTGAGCTGAAAATAGAGTTGGGGATATTTGTGGGGTACACTGATACACCTCACAACTATCGGGTGTACTTTCCTACCAGTCGAAGGACAGTGGTTCGCAGAGATCTCAAGTTTGATGAGCAGAAGGCCATGCGAGTTTCCCTTGAGAAGGAGCTCCAACTACACGCTGTGGAGGAACTATTGGTTCCTAAGAAGGAGGAGCCTCAGACTGATGCGGAGTAGCCACATGTAGAGGTTCCAGGAGTGGAGACATCCACTCAAGCAGAGTCTTCGAGAGATGGACGAAAGCACACAAGAGAAGCTGATAGATTGTTGGAGGATGTGAGAGAGAATGTGGGCACACCATCTTCTTAGCACAGACAGAGGGGGTCACCTGAGAGGTACATTGGATAAATGGTGCTTGCTAGGGAATGTGTTGAGACTAGGCCATCTTCCTTTGAGGAAGCAGTGCAACAACTGATTTGGGTTGACGGTATGGTGTAGGAGTATGACTCCATAGTTCGTAACAATGTTTGGGACATGGTTTTGAGACAGGACAACAAGTCAGTTGTGAGTTCCCGTTGGCTTTACAAGGTAAAGAAAGCTACTGATGGTAGTGTGGAGAAGCATAAGGCAGGATTTGTTGCCCCTGGTTTTTCACAGGTCGAGAGGATCATGTTGTTGCAATATATTTCGATAGAGGAGCAATATGTTGACATTTTGACAAAGGGATTGTCAAAGTGTAAATTCATGTTCCATAGAGACAGGATCAGGGTGGAAGATAATCCCTTTCTTGTTGAGAGGGAGTGATGAAATATGGCAATAAGAATATTCCAATTTAATTTATCCTTGAATTAAATTGTGAATTAAAATCAAGTTTAGTCTTAACAACTACTTGGAAATAATTAATTAATTTATTTTAAATTAATTAGTTGGAGAAATTCAAGTTAGAAGTCTTTCTGAAGTCATGCAAGAGTTATCTCTTAAATTAAGGAGATAATATTGAGTTATATTTGAGTTGTAATTAGTTAACTCAGTTTACTAGGTTAAATCTAGTTAAATTAGTTCCAAACTATTTGAGGAACTAATAGTGAGTTAACAGTGAGTTGATGCATTAATGCACTCAACTAGTGCTACTCCAGTTAACTGAAGATTCCCTCATCAGAAACTCATACATGTCTATTCTAAGAAAGACTCAGTTGAGATTAGTGTTCAAGGAAAGTGTACTATCAGTTGCATGTGTTTTCTCATGGATAAAGCTCATGCATACAGTCAAGGATTCATCCTTGAGGATTGCGCAATTTTGAAGGCTTGATTTTCCACTTGGTAATAGGAAAATCATCCACAAGGAACGGCGCAAGGAAAAAGGAGCTTGGAGGGTAGAGAGGAAGGCTGGATAGAAGCCAAGATTGCCTGTGAGCATCTGTGAGAATTGTACTGAGAGCTAGATAGCTTTGAGAGCTAAAGCTTTGTATAATTCCTATGTATTTCCACCATGTATGATAATACAATAGTGTGGGGTTTTTAGCTGAGGCCTTCCCCAAAGTATTTTCATGTGTATTGTGCCATTGATTCTTCTTCTTCTGGTTATATTGTTTAGCTCGATCTTTAAGCTTCTACAAATTGATAGTAGAAGTAGGTTATAGTATTCTGCTTTGATTTATATTGCATTGTCAGGCTAACCTATCACAGATTTTTTACATGGTATCAAAGCCATGAACAATATACTGAGAAGAGAATTCGAAGTTTGAAGTTAGGGGTTGCAGGTGTAAATCAAATTCATATCATACTTCAAGGTTGGCCAATGGCATTCTATGGCTTGAGACTCGAGTATGCCTTGGAAGGTAGCTTGAATTACACAGCATGGAAAGATAGAATGGAGGCTGTATTAGAGGACAATGGCTTGAAGGAATTCATTGATCAAGAAATCCCAAATCCAGCTTCAAATAATGCACAAGAGTTGGCTGAGTGGAAGAAGTGTGGCAAAGACAAGACAGTTCATCCTTGAGGGAGTTCGAGATCATATTGTCTCGAGTCTGCATGGGAAGGATACTCCATTTTCAATGTGGAAGACATTAAAGGACCTCTACCAGAACAATAATGACTAGAGGAAATTGGCACTCAAGGATAAGCTTCGAAGAATCAAGATGGAGAAAGGCGATACTATTTCCACATATATGAACAAGTTCAACACCTACAAAGATGAGCTTGGCAGTGTGGGAATAACTACTGGCGATGATGATATGGTGAGCCTCGCTCTCCTTGGCCTTCCAAAGAGTTGGAATAGCTACCAAGACTCTGTGAATGGAAGGGAGAAACTGCCAAATTAGGAACGACTGTGGTTGGATCTTATGAAGGAGGAGATCAGGAGGAACACACGAGATTGTTATTCATCCAAGAATGATGATGAAGAAAGTCTGGCCTTAGCAAGTAAGGCAAGGAAAGGTAAGGGGAAGGCTTTCCATTTCAAATCGAATTTTTCTCATGGAGGGAAGAAGGGTGACATGTCTAAAGTAAGATGCTTTAATTGTCACAAGATGGGACATTATGCGACTAATTTCCCATCGAAGAAGTCCAAGAAGGGATCCTCAAAAGGATCGGAAGGTGAGGCATTAGACTCTCAGTTTGAAATGGACTTTGCCCTCATCGCATGCATGGTGTCATCGATGATGGGTTGTGTTTGGTATCTTGACAGTGGATCCTCATTCCACCCCGGTGATAAAAATTTATTCAGTTCCTTGGAGGAGAAAGACCTCAAGATGTGCATAGAGATGGGTGACGACGGAAGGTATAGTGTTTCAGGAGTGGGCATGGTTGCTTTTTAGAGAGAGCATGGAGCTCCTCTCACCTTGACAGATGTGATGTATGTGTCTGTACTGAAGAAGAACTTGGTATCAGTCGCGATGTTGGAGGACAAAGGCTACGATGTTGTCTTCAGTAAAGGAAAGGCGTTCCTAAGACACATAGCCACGAGTCAGACCAAGAGGATAGGGATTTGGGTGAAGAATCTCTATAAACTAGAGGTAGATGATTGTACAACATTGAGTACAAAAGCATAATTGGTGCAAAGCCAAGACATTGGCGAGTTATGGCACATGTGCGGTTGGGCCATTTGCATCATGGGGCTTTGAAGATAATGCAACAAATATCTACAGGACTTCCCAAAGGTAAACTTGAGCAAGTTGACACATGCAAAGGTTGTACCTTGGGAAAGTACACCAAGTATTTCTTTCATGATCGAGATAGTCGAGTAGAGGCTATCTTAGAGTGAGTTCATACTGATTTGTGTGGACCATTCTCGACGAAATCCACAACGAAGCAAAGGTGTTATGTGATTTTCATTGATGACTATTCTCATAAATGCTGGATTTATTTCATGCAGAAGAAGGACCAAACTTTCACAAAGTTTTGTGAGTTCAAAGCTTTTGGTCGAGAAAGAGTCAGGGAAGAAGATCAAGGCCTTGAGAAGTGACAATGGTGGAGAATATGTCTCTCAAGAGTTTAAGGACTTCTGTGCAGCGAAAGGAATTAAACGAGAGTTGACAGCACCTCATAACCCACAGCAGAATGGGGTGGCCGAGAGGAAGAACAGAACTATTGTAGGGGTAGCACGGGAAATGCTGCATGACCAAGGCCTACCACTTCACTTGTGGGCTGAGGCATGCAACACAACAATATATTTGCATAATAGAAGCACACATCGCATACTTGGGATGAAGACACCAGAGGAAGCTTTCTTCGGTAAGAGACCAGATGTGGGTCACTTCAGGAACTTTGGCTCATCAGTATATTTCCATGTGACAAAGGATGCATGGAAGAAGCTTGAGCCGAGCAGAGTTGGGGATATTTGTGGGGTACACTGATACACCTCACAATTATCAGGTGTACTTGCCTACCAGCCGGAGGATAGTGGTTCGCAGAGATCTCAAGTTTGGGGAGCAGAAGGCCATGTGAGTTTCCCTTGAGAGGGAGCTCCAACTACAGGCTGTGGAGGAACTGTTGGTTCCTAAGGAGGAGGAGCCTAAAACTGATGTGAAGCATCTGCATGCAGAGGTTCCAGGAGTGGAGACATCCACTCAAGCAGAGTCTTCCAGAGATGGACGAAAGTGCACAAGAGAAGCTGACAGATTGTTGGAGGATGCGAGAGAGAATGTGGGAGCACCATCTTCTCAGCGCAGACAGAGGAGGTCACCTGAGAGGTAGACTGGATACATGGCCCTTGCTGGGGAATGTTTTGAGACCGAGCCATATTCCTTTAAGGAAGCAGTGCAACAGCCGATTTGGGTTGATGCTATGGTGGAGGAGTATTACTCCATAGTTCATAACAGTGTTTGGGACGTGGTTCCGAGACCGGAGAACAAGTCAGTTGCGAGTTCCCATTGGCTTTACAAGGTAAAGCAAGCTACTAATGGTAGTGTGGAGAAGCATAAGGCAAGATTTGTTGCCCGTGACTTTTCACATGTCAAGAGGATCATCTTGTTGTAGTATATTTCGACAAAGGAGCAAGATGTTGACATTTTGACAAAGGCATTGTCAAAGTGTAAATTTGAGTTCCATAGAGATAGGATCGAGGTGGCAGATAATCCCTTTCTTGTTGAGAGGGAGTATTGAAATATGGCAACAAGAATATTCAAATTTAATTTTTCCTTGAATTAAATTGTGAATTAAAATCGAATTTAGTCTTAACAGCTACTTGGAAATAATTAATTAATTTATTTTAAATTAATTAGTTGGAGAAATTCAAATTAGAAGTATTTCTGAAGTCATGCAAGAGTTATCCCTTAAATTAAGGAGATAAGGTTGAGTTATATTTGAGTTGTAATTAGTTAACCCAGTTTACTAAGTTAAGTCCAGTTAAATTAGTTCCCAACTGTTTGAGGAACTAATAGTGATTTAACAATCAGTTGATGCATTAATGCACTCAACTAGTGCTACTCCAGTTAATTGAAGATTCCCTCATCAGAAACTCATGCATGTCTATTCTGAGAAAGACCTAGTTGAGATTAATGTTTGAGGACAGTGTACTATCAGTTGCATGTTTTTTCTCATGGACAAAAATCATGCATGTAGTCAAGGATTCATCCTTGAGGATTGCACAGTTTTGAAGGCTTGGTTTTCCACTTAGTAATAGGCAAATCATCCACAAGGAATAGCGCAAGGAAATAGGAGCTTGGAAGGTAGAGAGGAAGGCTGGAGAGAAACCAAGATTGCCTGTGAGCATCTGTGAGGATTGTACTGAGAGTTGGCTAGCTGTGAGAGCTAAGGCTTTGTATAATTTCTATGTATTTCCACCATGTATGATAATACAGTAGTGTGGGGTTTTTAGCTGAGGCTATCCCCAAAGTATTTTCATGTGTATTGTGCCATTTATTCTTCTTCTTCTGGTTATATTGTTTAACTCAATCTTTAAGCTTCTGTAAATTGATCGTAGAAGTAGGTTATATTATCCTGCTTTGATTTATATTGCATTATCGGGTTAACCTATCACAGATTTTCTACAATCAATTCACACGAGGGCTGCATGGCAGCGGATTGCCACGTCACCCCTCCTAAATTGTTAAGGGGGTCGATTCACCCTCCCCAATCCATATATCACCTCGAACCATCAGTTCAATTGCGGTGTGTGTGTGTGTGAAGATATTAAAATGAATTAGTTAACATGGATATTTAGGTAGATTATTTAAGTCTTATACACTCAAAAGTAAAAATATAATATTTTTTAAATTTAAATTTTTATCCGTTTTTAAAATTGATGTAAAATTATGTGACTTCACAAGTACATTGAAATATTTTATTTATGGATGAGAGTGAAAGTGAAATATTTCATGTCATTTAGTTCAAACTTAGTTATAATATCAACATCATGTTGAGAGTGAGATTGAGATTATTGATATTTTAAAGTACTTTTAATTAAAACTAACTAAAAATATATATTCATTTTTTTTTTAATATAAGCGGATTTTTTTAGAAGATTTTATTTTTATTTTAAAATAAATACTTGTCAATTTGTGGTTGAGTACACAAAAAATTACACATCTCCTTTATACTGACATATATAATATACCTCTTAACGCAACAACAAATTAATATATATAAAGTGAGATTTCGAGTGTGAGTTCCCATTGGCTTTACAAGGTAAAGCAAGCTACTAATGGTAGTGTGGAGAAGCATAATGCAAGATTTGTTGCCCGTGGCTTTTCACAGGTCGAGAGGATCATGTTGCTGCAGTATATTTCGACAAAGGAGCAAGATGTTGACATCTTGACATAGACATTGTCAAAGTGTAAATTCGAGTTCCATAGAGATAGGATCGAGGTGGCAGATAATCTCTTTCTTGTTGAGAGGGAGTGTTGAAATATGGCAACAAGAATATTCCAATTTAATTTGTCCTTGAATTAAATTGTGAATTAAAATTGAATTTAGTCTTAACAGCTACTTGGAAATAATTAATTAATTTATTTTAAATTAATTAGTTGGAGAAATTCAAGTTAGAAGTATTTCTGAAGTCATGCAAGAGTTATTCATTAAATTAAGGAGATAAAGTTGAGTTATATTTGAGTTGTAATTAGTTAACTCAGTTTACTGAGTTAAGTCAAGTTAAATTGGTTCCCAACTGTTCGAGGAACTAATAGTGAGCTAACAATCAATTGATGCATTAATGCACTCAACTAGTGCTACTCCAGTTAATTGAAGATTTCCTCATCAAAAACTCATGCATGTCTATTGTGAGAAAGACCTAGTTGAGATTAATGTTTGAGGACAGTGTACTATCAGTTGCATGTGTTTTCTCATGGACTAAAATCATGCATGTAGTCAAGGCTTCATCCTTGCGGATTACACAGTTTTGAAGGCTTGGTTTACCACTTGGTAATAGGCAAATCATCCACAAGGAATAGCGCAAGGAAATAGGAGCTTGGAGGGCAGAGAGGAAGGCTCGAGAGAAGCCAAGATTGCCTGTGAGCATCTGTGAGGATTGTACTAAGAGCTAGCTAGCTGTGAGAGCTAAGGCTTTGTATGATTCCTATGTATTTCCACCATGTATGATAATACAATAGTGTGGGGTTTTTAGCTGAGGCTATCCCCAAAGTATTTTCATGTGTATTGTGCTATTGATTCTTCTTCTTCTGGTTATATTGTTTAGCTCGATCTTTAAGCTTCTACAAATTGATAGTAGAAGTAGGTTATATTATTCTGCTTTGATTTATATTGCATTATCGGGTTAGCCTATCACAAATTTTCTACAATCAATTTACACGAGGGTTGCATGGCAGCGGATTGCCACATCACCTATCCTAAATTGTTAAGGGGGTCGATGCACCCTCCCCAATCCATATATCACCTCGAACCATCACTTCAATTGGGGTGTGTGTGTGTGTGTGTGAAGATAGTAAAATGAATTAGTTAACATGGATAGGTAGATTATTTAAGTCTTATACACTCAAAAGTAAAAATATAACATTTTTTAAATTTAAATTTTTATTCATTTTTAAAATTGATGTAAAATTATGTGACTTCACAAGTACATTGAAATATTTTATTTATGGATGAGAGTGAAAGTGAAATATTTTCATGTCATTTAGTTCAAACTTAGTTGTAATATCAACATCAAGTTGAGAGTGAGATTGAGATTATTGATGTTTTTAAAATACTTTTAATTAAACAAAAATATATATATATTCATTTTGTTTTTTATATAAGGGATTTTTTTAAAAGATTTTATTTTTTATTTTAATATAACACTTGTCAATTTGTGGTTGAATACACAAAAAATTTACACATCTCTTTTACACTGACATATTAATATACCTCTTAACACACAACAAATAAATAAATAAATATATATATATATATATTATATAAACCGTTTTTTCAAACTTATAGATCTAAAATAAAATTAATGTTTTCCAAAACTTATAATCTAAATTAAAATATATATACTAATATATTTTAAATTATTTATTTCTATCAATTTAAATTTTATTTTTATTTAAAACTTTTCTATGTGATGAAAAAACACATAATCAAGATCCATAAAAATCTTATCATCATTGCTATTACTTGGTTATCAAGCAAATTGATTCATGTAGTCACGAAAAATATAGTGAAGGCGAACTTTAGGTATATATATTCAAATATTTAATCTTTAAACTGAGTTATTTTTTAAGATAATAATATGATTAATTTGAGAGAAAATTTTTATTTTAATTTGATAATTATAATTATTTATATATATATATCTATATATAGTTTTTGATTAAAGTTTTTGTTTAATTAAGTATTATAATAGTTAAAATAAATAATTTTTTAAATTATTATAAAATGTAAATTTAATAAAGGGTCTTAATTTTTTTTTATAATTAGTTTAGATTTATCTTAATTTTGGATTTACCAAACATTTAAAAGAATCAAATTTCTTTTCACTCTAAAATAGATTTGTATTTGAGGAAGAAGGCGGCAAGCTAGTGGCGACCAACCAGACTGCATGCATCACGGCCTTCATACACTCTCCCCCAACCAGTGTAAAGGAGATCCGCGGGGAGCCAATGCATGGATAGCTCAATCTCAACCTACACGTACTCTTACTCCAGTTTTCCGTTGATGGCTCATGCACGTCTCGAGCTTTTTGTGCTCGCCATATGCCTGGATTGAGCTTTCCCTCTCCATGCCATCCGATGGAATGACACGTCTCACTCTTCCATTATCAAGCCCCGTTCTCTGGCAGCAGCTATAAGTTTTTCATCTCTGCAAGTAGTGTGAAAGTTTGGCCAGCTCTCCTCTTCCCCTGCGCGCTCTGGCGCAGGGACTTTCCTTTTGCTCGCATTATCTCCTATCTCGTACTCTCTCTTCCCCGGCTCCACGGTTCTAGTCTGGTCTCGCTAGTGGCTTCACTATTGCTCTACTCCCGGATATCGCTTAGTGAGAGGTCAGTGTATTTTTACGCAGTTTAATTCTAATCTTACTAAAAGACAACCATTATTTTCTGGAACTTTTAAGTGTTTTTTTGTCTTAGTAAGCGAAATATGGTCTGTGTTTTTTCTCCATAGTTTACTTGCTGGCAAAGATATAAGGTTCTGAGAAAAGAGTGAGAGTTTAGTCTTAGTAAGCGAATTATGGTATGTGTTTTTCTCCACAGTGTCGCATGCTGGCAAAGATATAAGGTTCTGAGAAAAGAGTGAGAGTTTAGTTTTAGTAAGCGAATTATGGTCTGTGTTTTTCTCCATGGTTTTGCATGCTAACAGAGATATATGCTTTTGAGAAAAGAGTGAGAGGTTTTTCTTCGAGCTTTCCTTGGCCTAAGTCTGGTTTTTTACAGCATGTTTCGGTTATTTCACAAGCTGAAGCAATCTGTAGTCATCTATAAAACTTGTTCGGGCTTTAGGATAAAGATTGGAGCTTGGTGGTGTATCTTTCAAATTTACTGTTGTTGCATTGACTGCCATGATGCCTCATAACTATCACAAGTTCAGATGTCTCCATAATTGTATGTTTTGGAAGCTAGTTAGGAACTACCTATGGCCATAGTTTCTTGAGCAGGAGTTAGAATTTTCCTCCTCTTCTTCCACACAGGACCAGAAAACCACTTCCCGGGTTCCGACTCTTGGGATCTGGTTTTGTTTATCCCCGGTTTTCGGTTCTGAGGCCTCTACCTAATTAATTTACAGTAATTCTTAGTTAATTCGCTTTGGAAAGCTGTCCTTTTCTTTTCCCACACCTCTCTTGATCTTCGGGTCTTCTGACATAAGTGTCTATATCATATCTCCAGCTATATCTTATCCAGGTCATATGTTCAGAGTCTAGATAGGTCCTCATTTACTGTTGGTACTATATCCTGATTTGGATATCCTCCTCCCTCATGATTATCCTTGGAAAAGAGGATTTCTATATCTGAGCCTTTTAACATTCCTCTCTGAGACTACAGGTTGCCGGTTGTTCTGTCAGAAGTGTCTATTCCCCTCCAGGTGTCAATATCTCTCCAGCGTTTCTTGTCCGAAGGTCGGACTGATGTTCATTAAATTCTGGGTAGATAATCTGATTTGAAAATCTTTTAAGGACAATTTCCCTCAATCACAGCTTGGAGATCGAGCTGGTCTCGCATGGAGTGTGGTTCTGACGTATCGGCCACGGAGGCCATGATACATGCCACCATACAAGCTGAGAAGGACTGGAGTGGGGCCACGAAAGTGGGTCACTGGCAAGCTACTTTGGATGATGTGGTAACTAAATCTACAATGCAAGTTGCTTAAAGAGTCCGGACCCAAAAGGCCTCGTTTGATGAGGCAAAACGATATAACAAAGCTCGGATCCCTGTAAGAACCACTCCTCCGCCAGCTGCTCTAAAACTGGACAATATCCATCTGTCTGAGCGCATAGAAAGCCTCCAGAACCTTGCCTTGGTGGGTAGATTGCATTTCTCTGAAATGGACGAGGCCGAAATGAGAAAATGGCTTGCATCCCAATGGAAGCCGCTGATCGGATACTTCCCAATAGTATCAAAGCTCATGAAATAATGGTACTGTTTCCATTTTTTAAAAGCAGGTGATGCAGAAGCCATCCAAAACGTCCCTTGGGTATATGGGAAAAGCTTCCTTGTTCTCCACAGATGGTATATAGGATACAACCCATTGAAAAACACTCCCTCAAATAATTTGATCTGGGTAAAGCTCCCAAATCTTCCTTTGGAATTCTGGTCCAGGGAGACCTTAACCGAGATTGGTAATTCAATTGGAAGATTTGTCTACGTAGACCCATGGTGTCTGGGACAAAAAGACAAACGCATTGCATGGATTCTCATTGAAAAGGCTTATGGGGGAGGGTTCCCAGATCATATAGAGATTGCCTGGAGGGACATAAAAATTAACCAAAGACTCGACTTCTAGGGTATTCCTTTTAGGTGTTCCGCTCGTCATAAGACGGGACATCTAATAAGGAACTGCCCTCGCCGCCCGATTATAAAAAGAAGGATGTTTCATGATAAGTTCCAGGTGGCCTCCCCTCTGTTCCCTGAAAAAGAGAAGCAATCTCCCTCGGTCAGTTGGTCTCCGACAAACTTGGAGGATGCTCAAGTTATCAAGAATCCAGAACATGGATCCAATCCATCTCCTCAGTACTTCTCTCAAGACCACTCCTTATGCCTTGGCTCCAAGCCGGGATCCTCCAAGCCGATTTCATTGCCTATGTCTGATTTTAGTGCTGAAAAAGATTTTCAATTCCAATATTCTCAACTCCCCCTGGAACCTTTTGAGGGAAATCATATTCCTTCTCCCCCTCCTATCCTCAAACCCAAGAACTTTAAAGTGGGTTCTCAAACCATCCTAATTTCATCATCATCGCCTACCCCCGATAATGCTCATCATCCCTCCATTAAAGGTAAAGAACCGATGGTATCTGCCACCCCTTTAAATTCCCCATCCTCATCCTCACGAAATTTATACGGAAATGACTTGGATTTCCTTTTGAGCAATAAATCCCTCGAATTGGAGCCCCTTACCATTCATAAGCCCCGGCTTCCTTCCCCCCTTCTCATTAGCCCTAACTCTGCAAAAAATATAACTGTAAGGAAGAAGAACAATGGTGGAAGCAGACATTATCGGGGGCGGACTAAAGACGCGGATGGTGGTATAAGGAACCTGTCACTAGTGGATGTCCCCATTTTTGACATGTCTGAGAAACAACCTCTTAGAGCATGCGTGGCTGCCCCCCCCCCCTCAATGACATTCATCATTTCAATGAACATTCGAGGTCTGGGCGCAGATCTCAAATTTTTGGTGCTTAAAGACCTTTTTTTCTATGTCGTGCCGAAAATCATTCTTATACAAGAAACCATGCACAACAAACAAGCGGCCATCTCATATTTCAGGAAAATGTTTTCATTGTGGCACATAGCAGCCTCGGAAGCAAATGGTCTTTCAGGAGATCTAGCGGTTATGTGGGACCCTTTTTGGATCAATGCTAAAGCCTATAAATGCTTTGCTGGAATTCTACTCTCATCGGTTTTTAGAGGATATTCTAACCCCATCAATATCCTGAATATCTATGCCCCTTATAAAAACAGGTCTCACTTCTGGGAAAAGTTTTTTGATTCAGAAATCTTTGACATTGACTCATTAATGATTGCAGGTGATCTTAATATTACTTTAAGTCCGGAAGAACGATGGGGGAAGTGCAAACAGAGAGAACCGCTTTCTGATAGAATCAAGTATGAATTTTTTCATAGGAATCTTATAGATGTGGTTCCATCCAAAATGATGCCTACTTGGAGTAATGGAAGAATTGAAGAAGCCTACATAGCAAAAAGGATAGACTGATTTATTGTCCATGCCAGCATCATTGACAAAATGGGAATGCCTTTCTCGGCCATTGAAAATGTGTTCATTTCCGTCCATAGGCCTATTTCCCTCTGCTGGAGGGAAAAGGGTTTCAGGAGTGGTTACCCCTTCAAGTTTAACAGATCTTGCCTTGAGGACCCCGCTTTTGAGCTAGAAATATCAAAAGCCTGGAAGGATCTATCTGCTAACTGCCTGGCGACCTTTAGAGAAAAGATGTCCTCTTTGAAAAAAGTAGTGAAGGCATGGCAATATAAAAAAAGACAATCGGACAGAATAGCTCTACAAGAAATACAAAAGGAATTGAACGATATCTCCAACTTATTGAAAGCCAATTCTCTCCCTTTCAGTTTAAAATGTTGAATAAATGAGCTTGAAAGGAAAAAGTAGAATATTCTAAAGGAAGAAGAAGCCTTATGGAGGCTAAAGAGTAGGGCGATATGGCTCAAAGAAGGCGACAGGACACCAAGTTTTTTCACAGGTATGCTAATGCTAGGAGAGAGAAGAACACCATATGGAAAATTAGTGATGGTCTGGGAGGATTTCTCTTCTCTCACCAAGAAATTTCAAAGGAGGCAGTGAGGCATTTTAAAGATCAATACAAAAGAAGAGAGAATTGCAACTTTCAGGATATTCTATGGGGTATTGATCCGGTCCCCCAAATGTTCGATGATGAAAAAAATAAAGAGCTATTCCGGCCCATCTCAGAAGAGGAACTTATTGGTTTCATGAAGGCCTTTAAGAAGGATAAATGCCCTGGCCCGGACGGCTGGACAATTGAATTTTTCATCCACTTTTTCGACATCATCAAATCAGACCTCTTGCGGATGGTTGAGGCAGTAAGAATCTCTGGCAGTATCCACCACATTACTTCATCCACGCAGATTGCCCTCATTTCGAAGGTACTGGAAGCGGACACCTTCAAAGACTTCAGGCCGATCTCTTTATGCAACATTTCTTTCAAAATAATCACAAAAATTATAGCAGAGTGGATCAATGCGACATTGGCCGGATCAATTACAAGGGACCAGCATGCTTTTTTGAAGGGTAGGAATATATTGGATGTAGTGGTCATCACTCAGGAGAGCTTGTTCTCCATGATCTCTAACCGATCTGAAGCGGCCATATTAAAAATAGATTTGCAAAGAGCTTTCGACTGTTTAGATTGGGGCTTTATCAGGTGTCTCTTAGCAAAATTTGGTTTGAATCCAAATGTCATTAATTGGATTATGTCATGCATTGAGAACGTGAATTATTTGGTTGTTATCAACGGGATCCCTTCCCCTTTTTTCTCAGCAAAAAGGGGACTTCGACAAGGATGCCCCTTATTGCTGCTGCTTTTTATCCTTGCAATGAACTCTTTGAGTCTCCATATCAAAAAGGTTGTTTCAGAGAACACATGCAGGCCTGTGAAGATATGCCGGAACAACTTCGTTTCACACAATTTATTTGTTGATGATGTGCTTCTTTTTGCAATGCTGTGCAGGATTACGTGGCAATGTCTTTTCGATATCCTTTACAGGTTTCAAAGGGCCACTGGTTTACAAATTAACAAATCCAAATCAATTCTATACCACAACGATGCCAATATGGAATTGGTGGAATGGATTTCTGAGTTGTTTGGAGTCGGTATAAGGTCTATTAGGAATGGAGTAAAATATTTGGGTTTCCACCTAAAGGCAAAGGGTTACTCCAAAAACGACTGGAAGTGGCTCATTGATAGATATTATAAAAAGCTATCTGCCTGGGAATATAAATGTCTATCTATGGCTGGAAGAATTGTCCTAACTCGAGATGTCCTCTTGCAACTTGTTGTATATTGGGCCCACATTTTCTTCCTCCCGGCGAGCATCATACAGAAATTGAACAAGATCACTGCTAATTTCATATGGGGCGGCAATTTTGCTCAAGGAAAATACCACCTCGCCTCTTTGGAGAAGATTTCCAGACCAAAGACTTCTGGTGGCTGGGGCTTATTGGACTTGAGAACCTTTGGGAAGGCACTCCTGTGCAAATCCTTGTGGAGGGGGATCTTCGGGGCAGGTCCTTGGAGCCATACCATTAAGATGAAATATATGCGAGGAAAAGGATTAGAATATTGGTTCCGTTTAGGAAGGATTGGGGTTAAGTGCGGCTCTGCCATCTGGACCAGTCTTCGCAAAATAGAGAAGTTTTTTATAAGGAACCTGAAATGGTGCTTACAGTCCGGCAATAGAATACTCATCGGAATTGATCCCATCATGAGTGGGCGTGAGTCTATATCTATCCCCGACAGGTTTCTATTTTTCCTCCATGGCAAAGGTTTCTTCACATGGGATAAGTTGATTTTAGGTTGGCAAGGCCCCCTTCCTATATGGAAATCGGCTGCTGAACTGGCTTTGCCGGAGTCACTGTCGAGCCAATGGGACTCGATCAGGATCGTTCTGAGAAGTTGCGGTTTTATCAGATCCATGCCACAGGACTTCTTGATTTGGAACCTGTCAAACGCTAATATTCAGGTATGTGTAAAGAATATATATGTTGATATGATTGGCTCAATGCCTATGCTCTCTTATCCCTCCTTCCCACCAGCGTTTTGGAAAACTGGTTGCGCTCCCAGATTCATATACTTCTCATGGCTAGTGTTTTATAATAAGATCTTGTCTTGGGAGAATTTGAGGAAAAGACAGTGGCATGGGCCGAGTAGATGCCAAATGTGTGAATTAGAAGAGGAGTCAAATCTACACTTGTTCTTCCAGTACAACTCTATTCAGCAAATATGGTGGGATCTGGCATTTCTATATGGTTTCCCTCTTCTTCTACATGTTTCTACCCCTGCTGCTTTTGATTGGTGGAGTAGGCAAAGAGAATCATGGAGATCGATCATTATTATTGCTTTATGGTGTGCCTGGAGGTGGAGGAATAACAAAATCTTCAATGAAGCAAAGGAGCCCCTCTTAGATATATTGCATCATATAGTTCTCATATATGACTCAGTCCCCAAAATGCTTCCTAAACTGAAAAATGCAAACAGAAGTGGGCTGACAGATCCCCTCCTTAGATCCTCGAGGGCTTTCTTTGACGGTGCTACCCATCAGAATATTTGCGGTTGTGGGGTGGTCATTATTATGGATGAGAACGTACATTACAACCTGTCCTGGAACACAGATAAGGGTACAAACAGCTTGGCGGAGGCAAAAGCACTCGCAGGTCTTCTCGCCTTCTGTACTTTCTTTGACATCCATCCCATCTCAATCTTCGGGGACTCAAAAACTATGGTCGATCATGTCAATGGCAAAAGCCTCATCCAATGCCCTCACCTCACATGCTGGTTGGATAGAATCATGTTCTTTTGGGGTCAGATGGGAGGGAGCTCCATTCAACACGTCTACCGGGACAGGACCCAGAAAGCAGATTACTTGTCAAAGGAGGGCCTTCATCTCGGTACAGGATCATGTTCACTGCAGGTTTTTGCTGGCGAGGAGTCCTTCTCCATCCAGGACTTCTGCATTCCGGGTTTCTAATACTCCTTTCATCTGTCTTTATGATCTATCTCTGGCTTCTCCACTTTTAATTTTTGACTTACCTGTATATATCAGAATATGTATGGCTTCATCTATCACGCTTTCTTCTCATAGCTGGTGCTGGTGTCCCTTGCATGTGTGCATCTCTGTATTATTTGGCAATCTGCACAAAAGAACCTCTTCTCCGGTTTTTGCCTGGTGCTTTTCTTATATGTATAATATGTACAATCTAGAATTGATTATTCAGACATTAATATAACACTATATAGCTTTTTCCTTCTGAAAAAAAATATCTTAAAAAATTTAATCTTTCTGAACACTTGATAAATCTTAAATTAAAATAGGTCTAAGCTTATTTAAACACTGATATAAATAATTATAATTATAATTATTATTTTTTCTATTTTTATTTTATATATTTATTTTTTCATTTTATATAATTTAATTCAGTTAAAAATTTAAACATTACAGCATCTTAAACTTAAATTGCACGACATAATTATTGAATTAAAAAATATATTTTTTCATAAAATACAAATTCAATATAACATAATAACCATTATAATTATTAAATTAACACTGTAATAAAATTACATAAAGTGTTCTTCCAAGTAAAGTTGAATACAAATTCAATATAACATTATAACCATTATAATTATTAAATTAACACTAATAAAGTTACATAAAGTGTTCTTCCAAGTGAAGTTGAACCCTACACCCGACATTCAAGTTTACTGAGATTTCACCTTAAATAAACAAAAGAGGGTAATCCTAACATGCACATGTTGATGTATGAATTAATTAAGTTAGGATTCATTGACAATTCCTATTGTGCATGTTTTTTTTAAAATCTTAATATCACATATTTTTTCCAAAACAAATATGATGTAGGAAGCTTGTGTCAGAAAATTTGTAAGTCTAACCATGGGTGCTGAACACCATCTCTGGAAAAAAAAAATTGGAATAACATTATTTCTTTATCCAACAAAAACAAATGTATAAATTAAATATTATTTAAGAATAAAAAATCAAACTTCCATTATCAATTTTGATCCTAGGTTTCCATTGTCTTTTGCTTGTATTGATTAGGAAGAAAGAAAATGCACACACAAGTTATTAAAGATAGGAAGTTGATAAATTACCATTCATAAATCTAAACCAGCAAAGCAAAAAAAACCAAAGTTAAGTATGTACAAAAAATTATGTGGAAAGGGAATCAGGGAAGATTGCTATGTATTGTTGGTAAATCTAAGTCTCAAAAGAACACGAGGGGTTAATTTGAATTGGAATTATTACTTTTTCTAAATTCTAAGAAGATTTACCACAATTAAATTTTTTTATTTTTCATAAATATTTTCTTTTTTATATATAATACTACCTAAGTATTTATAGGGATTTGAACCGTCACTTATTAAAAGGAGTGCTTTAACAATGCCCCATTCACCATCAATCCAAAACCCTATGGACTATCTTTCAAAATATTATTGAACACAATTAAATATAAATAAATAAATAATATATGTATGTATGATTTCATAATAATATAATTATATTGTATAAAAAATAATAATATCTTTTGCTGTAATTTAATATTTATTGGTTTTCATTAATTTATTTTAGATTTAAAATTAATTATTATTTACAATTTTGAGATATAATCTCTGCACAATCTTAGTTACCTTTTTCCTTTTTTTTTTTTTTTTTTTCTAAATGTTATAGAACTATCCAACTGCCCTTTTTTTTTATCTTCTTTATCAAACATAATATATATATATAATATATTATTATATATATATATATATAAAACTTTTAAATCACAATTTGAAGTGATTAAAATTCCAAAAATTTCCACCAGGAATGATCGATTTGGAATCGTTTACGGAGGCAGAGGAATTGTCTAGACAGCTAAAAGTGGCCCGGGCAAAAAAAATTCAAAAGATCTTGTAGATACAGTGTTTGAATCATATTTTTGATGATGAAAATAGATTTAGCAACATCAAAAATTTCTTGAGCACCTAAAATTAAGAATTTTGACAGTTTTTATTTAAATTTACAAAAATTCTTGCTAGATTTTTTTCAAAATATGACCAGAATTTCTATAACTTTATGGGCAAAACAACATAATTGTTAGACTACGGCGATTCTAAGTGGAGTCGTTTAATGATGCAGAGGAATTGCCCGGATGGCCAAAAGTGGCTGGAATCCGGGCAAAAAAAATTCAAAAAATTCTGTAGAAACATTATTTGAATCGTGTTTTTGATGGTGGAAATGGATTCAGCACCATCAAAAATATCTAAAACACCTAAAATTTTAAAGTTTAACAACTATAACTTAGATTCCTCTAAATATAATTAGAATTTCTTAACTTTCCAAACAACTCTGTCGCCTCGTTAAACGAGGCTATTCTAAATGCCCTTCATACGGTAGACAAAACTTGCACATCATGTCCAAGCTGTGAGCAGTCCTCCGTGATGATGACATCTGTGGAAGATGTTGAATGTGGCAGAGGTCATACGATACATTTATTTGTCAGGAGGAATATTGGTGAGAAAGCAAGGTTTATGTATTTTTCGAAGATCCTGTTCCAAAGATGGGGTGAAAACTTTAAACTCCTCAACAGTTTCCCAAAGAATTTATCGCTTCAATATGCAGACAGTTCTGCATTCTCAGAACTCCATAAAATTCACCGTACAGTGCCACTGCTTTAATAAATCAAATCACGAGAAAGGCAAATAAAAAGAGAGTATTCTCAGTGATCACATGGACCAGCGTGGGCCACAAGGCCCACCACTTGCTATACATATTAATAAGAAGTTTTATGGGGGCCACCTTACAACTAACTCCAACTTGAAGCAAATAATACATAAATGACGGTTCCTGACTGGCTGCCCACTGGACAGAGATGGGAAATGAATTGCCATTAACATCACACTTCACTTTTGGAAGCAAAATAATGACAAAACTACATTCATGAGGCCATAGGATAACGAGGGTTTCTCATTAGTTTGGAAAATTATGGAAATTTTGGTATGATTTTTGATAAAATTTGTCAGTTTTTTATAAATCAAGTTAAGTTACCGCGGTTGAATTTTCGTTAGATTTTTTAAATTAAATTATGGTTATTAAATTTGAAATGTCTAATACTTAATTCATTTTCACTTTAAAAATATGATTCAAACACTATTTTTTATTAAAAAATTAAAAAAACATAATTCAAACACTACTTTCTATTAAATAATTACTAAATTTTAGCTATTTACACCAGACAACTCACATTCAGATTCAGATTATGATTGTGATTGCAACTGGAGCAATTTGTTGAAAGTGATTTCCGACATTGCTATCTTCCGGACTCTTGTGTTGTCAATGCTCCTCTGTATATTCTTGTAACTCACTTTACACACCGTACCGTCCCGTTCCGTTAGGCCGCGGCCTGACCTGACCGGGGACTCACACGTTATGACAGAATGAGCGAAGGGAACAGGCACAGAATTATTTCAAAATCTTTGTTGCCGCATTGATACTGGAATCTAGTGAGTTAGGTGGGTCGAGTAAAAAAAACAGACCACGTGGCAGCACGTCGTTATGTAGCAGTAGTCGCCGGCCACTGACAGGCGTGAGATAGTGAGCGTGATTAGGTAAACTTAACGCTCACCCGAGTCACGACCATGTGACCGTCGCTTTCACGAAATAATGTGTATGTTTGTTGGTAGGCTTTAGAAGTTGCCACGGAGTTGAAGGGATGGTACGGCGTGTGAATTGAATTAGAGGTAAGAGGTTACAAGAATGTGAGCATTGCATTCACAATACGGGACAGTAGGAAAAACTGTCGGGATTCTCCACACTACGCGACCCGCAGGTCTGCATACAGACAGGTGTCGCTGTACCTTCACTTCAGTAACGCTTGCATCTGATTATGCTCCTGCTCACACAGAGGGCGTTACATGTGCCACATGTGAGAGCACAGAGCTGCGGCGAGTTTTAACAGGCAGTAGTCTATAACGCGACTTTTTGAAAGTTTTTCCGGCGGATTTTTTCGGTCAAAATCTGGCAACAATTCATTGGAATCCCAAGTTTGATAGCTAGTTTCTGCACAATCAATGGCTCCCAGGGGTTTTTCAGGGCGCTGAATCCAAATATGCAGTTAAAAAACCATTTTAACTGCTAAAAATCAAGATTTAACCTCATTTCTTCCTCCGGATTCCGTCACCGGAATCTCCAAAAAGTCGCATTATAGACAACTCCGTTTTAACAGAGTGCAGGAGCAGCGCTTTGAAGGCAGGAGCAACGCTTTCCAAGGCAGGGGCAGCGGATTTCAGCGGGAGTTTTAGAGTGCTTTGTGGGACCACTGCAGGGCTATGCGGGTAGAGGGAGCAGGGGTGAGACAGCTGACAGAGGACCCAGCTTTTGCAGGACCAGTTTTACTCTAGCAAGCTGAAGTCAAAGCAGCTCAATCAAAGTTTCAAAACTATTAAAGAAGGTTTTCTTTTTTCTTTTCGGTATCTTAAGATTTAAGTTGCGTTTATCTCATTTAAATTGGTACAAATAAATTGAGATAAATATAAAAATTAAGGAAAACACAATAAAACAAATACGATGGTTAATATAGAGAATCCAAAGGAAAAGTGGTTGCAACTTTTAAGAGAGGAGTTTAACATAGAGGAGACACAAATACTATTTTTTAACACAACAAGAAACACATTTGTAAATTATTTGATTACATGGGTGGGGTGAAGGGAAGCACATTTGAAAATTATTCAATTATATGGGTGGGGTAGTCACTGGGTGGGGTAGCGAAGGGTTCACTACCATGGTTAAACCTTGTTCATCAAGTAGGTGAGAGTTCTTATTGGAAACACAATCTTCAACTCGTTAATGGACCTTCATTTCCTCACCTTGCCCTAACAAAGGAGGATTCAATAGGATCATGGGGTTCTTATATGGTAGATTTTCTTCAGAAGGACACTTACAACATAAGCGAGAGATTGGTCTTTGTAAACACAAAACAATATAAGGGGATTTTAAGGCGTAGACATATCTGAAAACTAAGTCAAACACCTAAGAAAATTCACAATGATCATGCCAAAAGTAAACAACATATCTAGCAAGGCTTCTCAAAACATTGCAGAGCAAAGAAAAGCTATTAAGTGTCTCGAATCAAGTCAGAACAAAACAAAGGGTTTTGTAGCAAACAAAGAAGATTAAAAAGAAGATAATCTTGACAACAAAGAGATATATAGTCCCACATCAACACCATTAATGTGGCCATCGGGGCTGTATGTGAAAGAGCTCATGAGCATAAAAAGGAGACTCGAAATTTTAAAGAGAAAAAAGATGGTATGAAGACAACAAAGTAAATGAAATTGTGGAGTTCAACGGTAAATTAGAGAGAGAAAATAAAGCTCTTAAGGAACAAAATGCAAAAACGCAAGGTAAAATTGAAGAAGGTCCGCAAGAAGTGGTTGCCTTGAAACAAGAATTAGAGAAGATAAGGGTAATCGGTTTTGAGAAGTCAAAATTGGTAAAAGAAGATGACACAACAAATAAAGGAGATTCAATTAACATTGGTCAAACTTGAAACTAAAGAAAATCAACTAAAAGATCAGATAGAAGAGGCTAAATCATGGTCACAAGTTGTAAGTGGATCAGTGAACAATAAAAAAGGAATCATTGAGAAGCAAATCAAAATTCAAAAAAAGAAGAACAAGAGAAGCAAGGCAAGGCTACAAATATCATTATCAAAGGATTGAGAGACTACAGTGAAAATGAAAGGACCGACATCTTAGCAAGGGACTTCCTTAAATATCAATTGAAGTGGGTAGGGTGTATTCATCAAGCAAGCAAGATTGGAAAGAAGGTAGAGGGAGGAAGAGATAGATATGTAAGAGTTATCTTGAGGAGTGTAGATGATACGAATATGATCCTTAGAAATAGAGGATTGCTTAGAGGCACACACATCTACCCAGATGAAGACTTGACTCTTGTTCAACAAGATCAACAAAGAAAGGAGTGGGAAGAAGTGAAAGCGACAAGAATTGAGGGAAAGTGGGCATGGTTGAAGAACGGGAAAGCTCAAATCAGTGACCGATTCCCAAATAAGAAATGGGAAATAGGGGCCCCATTGGACTACTTACAGATAATAAGTTGGAATTGTGGAGGTTATCCATGGAAAATAGGTCCAACGTTGCGACCCATAGCAGAGGGGAAGGATATTATCGGGGAAGGATATTATCATTCTTGTAGAAACACATGAGCACGATGGATGCAAGGTTCTAGATTTCGAGGGTTACAATAAGATTTCAGTTTGGAAAAAAGGGAATGAGACATGCAAAGGACACGGGGGGTCACAATGCTAATAAATGAAAAATGGTGTGGAATTGTAGAAATAGAAAAAGAGGATCCGAATAAACAATACATTTCGCTGCAAATAACATAAAAGGAGGTTACTTTCAGGTTGGTGGCTTGTTACTTTGCCCCAAAAAAACTCAAAGATCTATAAAAGAAGAAATTTAGACAACGAAGACCTGTATGCCTCATTGAAGAGAGATATATCTTTATTCAACCCTCTCGGGGAAATATTGTTAATAAGTGACTTTAATGCAAGGACAACTAACAACCAACCCCTCCAATTGAGCAATGAAGAAAGAGGAAAAAACAATCCCCTATGGGCAGTCAACCTTGGGAAAGGGATTCACAAGATGAAAATGGGGGTGTGACGCACTTTGGGGCAAAATTACTGGGGCTCTGTAGTTTGTTTGGCATGGTTATTTGCAATCAAATGAGAAGGTGCTAGAATTTAAGAGGTATCGCATGCAAAACTTGTAATGGTCAAAGTGTGGTAGATTATGTAATATTCTCTCAAAGTTTCACCTCTAGACTGTCGAAGTTCGATACTGGGGATTGTCCTATCAAAATGAAATTGGATCATGCCCCTCTATTTGTTAAGCTGCATTTTGCCCATAGTAGTCCACACAATAGGCAAACTCTTGGAATACAAAAGAAATCTCTTTACAAAGGAAAAATCCTCTTAAATTAGGAAAATATGGAAAGATTTAGTTCTTCTCTTACGTAGCGATTTCAGACTATAGAGCATGGTGTGGCAGATAAGACAACCAATGAGGCAAGTTGTCATGTTCATTGCAGTTTGCTGATCCCAACAATTCAAAAGACCTTAAGTGCTTGCAAAAGGTCCCACCCTAAGAAGGGAGCTACAAATACTTTTCCAACAAATCCATGGTATGATGAAGAATGCAAGGCAACGAGGAGATCTCTAAAAGAGAGAAAGTGGAGCAAAGAAAACAAGAAAAAATATGAAAACTTAGTACAATAGAAAAAAGAAGAATATGTAAATGGAAGAAGAAAGGAGTTAATCTCTCTTGGAAAACACAACCCTAAGAGATTTTGGAAATAGCTACAACAAGGGAGAAAGCAAATTGAAAACAATATTACAGGTGCCCAATGGCTGAAGTATGTGAGGCTCCTCTTTGAGCGAGTGCACGATAAATATACTGCCCCCACAGTGAACACTTCAGTGGAACTATTCGCAGAGGATGATATCAAGCAGGGAATAAATAATCTAGCAAGCGGTAAAGAAGAGGACATAGACGAGCTTAAAGCTGAATTCCTAAAATGGGGAGTTGAGCTCCTTGCTCCTCACTTAAAAGGAATTTTCAATGGGATCATCCAAGAGGACTTTTCGGGAGAGTGGACTACTAGTGTGGTCATTCCTCTCTTTAAGGGTGGAGATATCAATAAGCCTTCTAACTACCGCACCATTATGGTCAAACCCCTCATGGGCAATATTTTTGGGAGCATAATAGAGAAAAGAATCAGCAGTTGGGTAAAAAGTGAGGGAAAAAGGGTAAAAGGACAAGCGGGATTTTGACCTAGACACTCTACCATTGACCATTGTGTCACCCTTACACAATTGATAGAGAAAGTTTGGGACAAACAAGGTGAAACAACGTATTGTTGTTTTGTGGAATTCAAGAAAGCCTTTGACAGAGTGCCTAGAGACAAACTATGGAATAGAATGGAAGAGTTGGGTATCCCAGATGAGTATAGAGCAGTGGTTCATAAATGGTATGAGAAGGTTAGAGATAAAATCAAAACAAGTGAAGAAACGTCTGAATTTTTTGGTAGCGATATTAGTGTTAAAAAGGGATGTCATCTATCCCCCACCTTGTTCGGTTTATATATTGATAAGCTGGACGCTTGGTTAGGCAAAGTGGATGGAGAAGTGATTCATCTAACAAGCTATGTGGTAAATTTTCTTCTATACGCAGGTGATCTTATTCTGATCTCAAAAACAATGCATGGATGAAGAGAACACTTAAACGCCTTAGAACACTTTTGTCAGGAGGTTGGGATGCAAGTGAACATTAACAAGACCAAAAACATGATTTTATCTTTAAGTGGAAGATATAAACCAACTAGTTTTCTTTTCGAAGGTAGTCCTCTGGAGATAGTGAAGGAATACAAATATCTTGGGATTGACTTCCACCATAAGCTCAGCTGGGAGACTTGTAGGGGGGAAAGGATTTAGGGAGGATGGAGAGCCTCATACTTACACCAAAATAGGTGCAGAAAAGCTGAAATTTGGGATTGGAAAACCAAGAAAACCCTTTTTAGTTTGTTGGTTACACTGGTTATTCTCTATGGTTGTGAGGTATGGGGAAGTAGCATGTCAACTTGTAGTTGGAGACAGTTAGAAAGAATACAGAAACAAATAATTACTATCAATCTCAAAGTTAAAGCCAAAGTCCCGTATGAAATATTTTTGGCTGAAGCAGGTACTTTCCCATTGGAGGCAACAACGATAACCAGGTTAATAAGCTATTTAAAGAAGGCTAAAAGCATGAATAACCAGCGTTGGCCCAAGATATAGAAGAGGAATTAGATTGTAGGAACAAAACTTGGATGAAGCAAAACAAAAAGTTGTTGAGTAAGTGGGATATCAAGCTACATAAATGTCCTAGCATCAATGGAAAAATAAAAAAAAAAATGTGATGGAAAAATTTAGAACTGTCATATGGAGTAATCACAATGGACGTAAAAAAAACATACTACATCGAAGAGTTCAATCCAACTTGTGACTATGGGGAGAAAACATATTTAGGGGTAGCTATTAAAGGAAAAAAAAGGGTGCTAGTGGCACAGTTGAGGATAGGGTCACATCACCTTAGATGTGACACTAGTAGGTGGAAGATTCCCAAGGAAGTTTGGGAAGAGAAAACTTGCATTTTCTGCGATAAGGGTGTGGTGGATATGGAAAGACACTTTGTCATGGAGTGTGCAACCTATGAGGATATCCGCAGTCAGTATGAAAACAATATAAATGTTGATAACATGCACCATTTATTTGATGAAGATAAGATCAATCAGATTGCTAGCCTTCTAGTTAAGACTCATAGCAGAAGATTCGACATAAAAAAAAATATGAAAATGAGTTAAGGTTGTTAATCTCTTGGTCCCTTTGGTTGTTTAGCCTCGTGGATGTAAATTAAAATTATATATATATATATCATTGAAAATAACTGAAAGAGAAAGCAATTTCAATTTGTTAATATAATTTATATATAATATTTTATTGTGGGTTAGAGGTACTCTACAATACCATATAAGATAGATGTGTAGGTGTTAGATTTACGAATAATTTTTTTAGATAAAAGAAAATCATAATATACATATCATATTAAAATAACACATATATATAGTAGTATAAATTAACATCTATTTACCATGTACATTAAAATAATAATTAGTAACAAATTATATTTATTAATAAGGACATACAATTAATAATACAATAAAACAAGATTCTTAACAATGAATATTTCACCCCCATTTATACATATCGCATTAAAATAACATAATAATATAGTTATAAATTAACATCCATTTACCATGTACATTAAAATAATGATTATGTAACGATATTTATATTTAATAAATAAGCACATACAAATTTAATAATTACAAAATAACAAGATTCTTAACAATGAATATTCACCCCATTTTACCATGGATACTATTATCTTCTAAATAGACTTTCTTACAATAACATGGGGCAATACCATGGCTTATCAATACCAATTGCCCAAAAATATTTTTTAAATTAAATCTAAAAGCAAAAACCTATGGGGGAGATTTTGTAGTAGTGTAAATATTTGTAAGAATTTAAATGTGAGGTCAATTAAACAAAAAATAAAAGGTTAAAAATAATTTATTTCCTAGGGGGATAACATAATATGTAGAGATGTTGTAATGTCATGTAAACATTTTGATTGGGTCAAAATAAAATAAAATAAATGATGATAATTATCAATAAAGAATTTTGACTTGGTAAAATAATATTCGTTTACTAAGGGACAAAGTTGACAATTCTTGATTGTTGTAGACTTTGATTAAAGCACTAGATCACAAATTTGAAAGTTGCAAAGTGTTCACTATCATGACCAACATTTATGCTTGATAAACAATTTCTAGTTCTTTACAGATTTTCTTTTAGAAGTGTCTAAGTTGTCTTCTCATATTAATTCTATTGTGATAGGTGTAGAAAAATGAACAAATTTGTTGATTTCGAAGAATAATAACTTTTAGCTCAAAAGTCATAATAAGGTATGAGTATAATCATTGGAAAGCTGATTAAGAGGAGGTTGTTTTTGAGAAAATTAGAGTTTGGATTAGTTCATCAATGTTCTTCATAAATTGAGATAAATAAGTCTTTGTAGCTTAATTAATGCAAAAATAACATTGTGGCAATGGTTCCTTGCACATTTCGCTAAGTTAAGACTATATGAAAAATATATCACATTCAATGTGAGGATAAAAAATATAGAAGATACACAAAGAAATTACAACCATAAAAAAAAAAGTGAAAAAATCAAACATAAATTTAGAGTTAATTAAAAGACAAAGTCTAATGTACATATAAAGAATGGAAACCAATAAAGCTAATTATAAAATTGATAAAAATAAAAAACAACAAAATCAAATTAACTCTTAATTACCATAAAAATTATCCCTCTGACCCCACCACTTATATATATATATATACTCTCATTTTAATTAGTTCATTTTCTCATATAATCGTCATAGAAGTTTATATTATATATATATTATTTATAATACTATATATATATATATATAATATACTAAAAAAAATCCAATACTAACAACAAATTAATTACATATAAAATGTCCCCCTCCTCTACCCATTATGTTTCATGGAGATGAGCTAATCACTTATAGTGATCAAAATCTATTACATACTCATCAAATAAAATTGCATTTTTCATATTTCCATTCATTTGCCATCCTCATTTGATGCTTGCTAGTTGTCAACATTTTCCTTTCATCACTCTACATACCTATCTACCATTATTCAGTGCTTACTATTTTGCTAACAATTACCTTTCACACATCACCACCTTCCACAATATCATTCTTTTAATTTTATGCTTCATCCCAAATCACACCACCCCTTCCCAAATTCACTAAAATTTAACAATATTTTCACATGTTATACCAAAACCCCATGGGTTCACCACAATAGTGAAATCTAAACACAAGTGCAAAAATTTAAACCAAAAAGCAACATGACTATGTAAATTTGGCTAAACAATAGATCTTAGGTTGAATTTTGATTAGGGGAAATTACAATAAGGCTTTTAATATTGAAGAGAAAAGGCAAACATGCTTAAAAACACGTCTTCTTTTAAAAAAGAAGATCTAATTTTGGACAAGTTGAAATAATTGGTTTCTTAATCAACCCATTAATGGATTTAGAAAATAAAAAAGAGAACCATTCCCTTTATTCTTCTATCTAATTAAATAATGGATTTAGAAAATAAAAAAGAGATAAATAAATGAATAGACCATGCTCGTGAAGTTAATATTCTTCCCTTCCAATTTATTGAATTAATTAATGTATTGTACCTTAATGGTGCCTAAATGAAATAAAACAACCCTCATGGACTTATGACACGATATATGCGACCCACCCTTTCTTTATAGCATTTTAAGTTTCTTTATTGTTAAGTTGCAAAATTTATAACCCTGTGAAGTATAGTGATAGTTGAGATTGACAATTTATGATGTTGAGAGGTGTTTTGAGTTTAGTTGGGAGGAAATGTTGTAGTGGAGTATTAAATCAATAAAACGTTAAGTTGAAAATTAAATTCATGTTGTAGTAAAATTTTACATAAAAAAATAATAATATTGAAACATAATATAGACTCAATAAAGAAGTAATAAAAATAATACGTTTACTCAATTCAATTTGGTATATTGCAATTTGGTTTTCATTAATAAAATCATAAACAAGTTTTTTTTGAAGAAAATCATAATATGCATATCACATTAAATAACAATGATTCATATTAGAAACTATAACATTTCAAAGCTTCATGTTCAAATTTAAAAAATAACAATAAAAAGGCTTAATATTTACAATAAATTCTTTTTCTAAGCATATATTTCGTTTATAGGTTGAAATCTAGAGGGGGATAAAGTATGTACACTTTCATAGACTTTAGTAGTCAAATATGCGTGGAGGTGGTCCTCTGCCTCACTAAAAAGGGGGTCTTATACACCAATTTAGTATCTAACTTGGTCGTGAGCTTAAAAATAGCTTATTATTATTATTATTATTATTATAAAATCAACCTACTTTATGCATATTACATTAAAAGAATATATATATATATATATATATATATATCCATTTTACCATATAAATTAAAATAATGATTGATTAATACTCATAACCATGCTATTTCATAACTTTACTTTTAAATTTAATTATAAAAATATAAAAGACTCAATACCTACAATAAAATATTCTTCTAAATATGTGAGCTCTCTCTTTATATATATAATCAATGCTAAGCATATCACATTAAAAATTTAATTTAAAATGATTATAAAACATGTAAAAAAATGGCAAGCATAGATCTATCGTAATTCTAGATTTACCATGTCTTAAGAAGAATCAAATCTCTTGAGGTGCAAACATTTCCTAAAGTTTTGCACTCAAAAAGAGATTTGCATCCTAAGAGATTTGATATTTCTTGGTGCTTTTGCACTGAAGTTCAAACTATAACATGCATATCACATTAAAAAAAATTTAAATAATGATGATTCATATTTGAAATCATGATATTTCAAAGCTTCATGTTTAAATTTAGTTAATAACCATACAAAGACTTAATAGTTATAATACTCTTTTTCTGACCATGTGTTTCCTTGTAAGAGGCCATTGTTTCAGATCCTTAGGGGGTACATTATGTATACCTTTGTAGACTTTAACAATCAATTTGTTGCATCGATATGGGTCCCTTGTGTGACAACACTTTTTCGTCACCCCTGATGTAAAGATCACTATATGAAAAACTGTGTAAATGTATATATATGAAAAATGTAAAATGATGACTATACTAAGGAATGGACATGGATTTAGAGCCCAAGGAGGATTTCTTGTGCCGAGTGTAAGTTAGTTATTGCATTTAATCCCCCATCTAATTCCTTGAAGAGGTATAGGTAGACTCGTGCAAGTATTGAATACATATGGACTACTTGGGTGAAGGATGAGCCCATACTGTCCTAATTGCTAGGGAAGCATGTGGGATAACCAACACACAAATAAGATCATGTGGAGTAGATAACATAAGAGAGAGTATGCATAGAGACGAGAAAAAAGAAAAAAGAAAAAGAACAAGGAAAGGAAGCTAGGAGAAGGAAAAATCCCAAGATTGGAAGTAAGAACGTGGATATGCAAGGGAGAATGACCTCTCTTGTTAGTAGGTGTTTTTTAACCATGAGATAATGATCCCCATGCTTGCCTAAACTAGTGGTGTAATCTTGGGAGATCTAGATGGTCAGTGAGAGCTCAGTGGAGTTGAATCACTTAGTGCTTGCCTAGAGTTGATAAACCACTAGGTGCTTGCTCAAAGGGATGAAACCCACTAAGTGCTTGCCTTGGGGCAGATAAATCACTTAAGTGATTGCTTAGAGGGTTGTTAAACTACCTACATAGTGCATTCCTTCTCTTGACTATTAATCCCTTGAGCATAGTGGATAATGCATAATGTATCATTGAGCCTTGGGTGAATCCCTGTGATTGGCTTTGGTTCAGTTAAAGGTCATTGTGGTGCTTATTGCAAGGAGTGCTTGCCTAAACTAGTGGTGTAATCTTGGGAGATCCAGATGGTTAGTGAGAGCTCAGTGGAGTTGAATCACTTAGTGCTTGCCTAGAGTTGATAAACCACTAGGTGCTTGCTCAAAGGGATGAAACCCACTAAGTGCTTGCCTTGGGGCTGATAAATCACTTAAGTGATTGCTTAGAGGCTTGTTAAACTACCTACATAGTGCATTCCTTCTCTTGACTATTAATCCCTTGAGCATAGTGGATAATGCATAATGTATCACTGAGCCTTGGGTGAATCCCTGTGATTGGCTTTGGTTCAGTTAAAGATCATTGTGGTGCTTACTGCAAGAATAGTTGATAAACCACCTAAATAGTGAACTCTTTATTTAGATTGGTTATTGAATAATGAAGATTACTGAAGACTTCGTTAATTTTATATAAATACTTGTTTGATAAACCCCGTAAACTATTGCGTTGGATAAAAGGTCGTGGGTTGGATGTTATAATGGAGATGGATATCTTAGAGATAATGATTTCTACTATTAAAATGTTCTTTATCGCATGCTAAGAGATTGTGTGGATTTCTGTTATGTATGATGGTCGTTCTCCATATTTTTGGGTTATGAAACGATGTTGAGATTTGCATCATATGTGTCGAGAATGGCTATGAAGGGCAATTGAATTTCTTGAGATTTCGAGTTTAAGCTCACGTAGATTTAGCCTATCTTCGTGCCAAATGGGCCTAGATTAAATTTTAAAGAGAGCATTGTACGATATAAGGCGTTGAGTTGACGAAGTGTGGGATGGGAAAATTCTCATTACTTGTAGTATATTATTCGTGTCACGTTGTCTTGGAAATTCCAAGAGAGTGGTTATTAAAAGGGGCTTGGTTGGCAGAGGGCCCGGGGCGGGGAAATCCCTATCACATGCTGCCAAAATTGTCATCGCTTCACGGAAGTGTGATGGCGGGCTCCTTTGATATTGGGTACATAGTGTTGTTGACAAACGATGGAGTGGGAAACCCTCTCCATCATTAAACAAAAAAGAAGTGCTTTGCACGAAGGTCTAGGATTCGATGGGACCTTTAATGTAAGTTGAGGAGTTAGATACAAATTACATGTACTCATGACGTGGAAAGGTTGTTAACGTGGCGCATTGATATTGGAACACATGTCATGGATATATGGCACGTGTGGAGGGCCAATTGATTAATTTGGGTGATACGTGGCACCTTTAGAGAATTCCACATGACAAAATGAAATCAACCCGATGTCAGTACGACATCAACAAGATGAATTTGAGTGGTGATGTGGAGGATAGGTTCATGTGTCACGTAGTAGACATGTGGTGCCACTTTGCATAGGGAATTGCCATGTGGTAATGATGGGAAATATACGTGTTGGGAGCTATGTCACCGTGGGGCTTAAGAACATGGAGGAAAATTAGTGGTTCCATTGTTAGAGCAAGCTGTGAACTTAACAAAACCCGCAGGGATAGATAAAAGCAATGTGATGGAAGTTTCCTAAGTTATCTAATAGATATATTCAAGATGTGTTGTGGAGAAATTGAATGGGGTAAGCTCCAAGGAATGACACGATGGTGCGGTTGTGCTATGACACGACATGAACCACATATGACCTTTTGTGAGCTGGCCACATGGATGCCACAAGGTTGATCTTCGTCAATGTGGCAAGTAAAGGCTCCAAAATTTAATGGGAATAATTTTTGATTTAGAAGTCGAATAGATGTAAAGTTTATATGGCCGAAACTTTTTCGATGAGTTGAATGCAATGGTTTTGTACAAAGTTAATTTTTCTACTTTTAGGGAGAGAGAAAATTTGTAACCACATTTCTATGATGAGACAATTAAGGTTGGGTTAGATAAAAGTAACACTTCCCATCATCCTAAGAAGTAAAGGGGTTGGGAGGGAGCGTTATACCTTGTCCCACAAACAAGGGGTTCTTATACACTAATTCAATGTTTAGTTGGGTCGAAACCTTAAAAATAGAAAGTTATTACTATTATTATTCTATAATAAACCTTTGTTACGCATATTACATTAAAAAAAAATTAAAGGAAAAGAAAGATTATAAAATATGTTTAAAGAATGCCATATGCATATGTATATAGCCATGTGTATTTTAACATTTTCAATATATATTTTTTTTATTAACTAGCAAGGTATTGTACAAAATTAGATAAAAAGATATTAGATACTATATGCCTTTGGGTGACCTAGTCTACCACTAGGGAAACTACACCAGTCACACATCAAAATTGTCTTTCTCCATTAAAATGATCTAAATCTGGAATAGAAACTATAACCATATTGAATATTAAATTTATTGTAACTAGACTTTCAAACTATAAACCATATATTTTCAATTAATAGACTAAAAAAGAAACTAAATATAACATCATATTTTGATAACGTGACCATTTATTTAGAAGCTATTGTCATGACCCTAAAACATTTCCATGATTTAAGACGTATCATGACCTCTGAGTGTGTGGAATCAACATTATTACTTAGCAATGGCATGACTGAATTACGGGTACTTCACCTAGACTACACCTCTATAATTATATTCATCTCTATGTGAGAAATTAATAATGTACATGAAATAAGAAAGCAACCAGTCACAAGTACAATTTCTCTTCTTTACTTCATCATAATATATGCATAATTTATTAATTTAGCAATTACACATACATCAACACATCACAATGTAATAGTACACAAGTGTATAGAGGTGGTTCGTAACCTCCAAAGTGTATATTAAAACCCCAAATCCAAATATACAAATGTTACATCAAGTTAGAGGGAGGCTTTGGTGCTCACCTACCCATCTTTTCCATAAATATAACGCAAGTTGTACTTACAACACACACTTTTTTGGCGTGTTTTTGGCCTTGGTTCAACTATCATGTCACTTTGGTCACTAGGTTCAACCAATCCACCTACTCTCCATTTGTTGGGTTGCAGACCACCAACACCTCACTCGACTCAATTCATACCTATAACTTCTATCATAACCTCAACTACTCCCTTGGACTATTTGTTTCCTCGCTTCAACTGTCCACAAGCTTCATTTGTCCCTATGCCCAATAGGGAGGACTTCACCCTTTCATCCTCAATCCTCTCGTGTGATTCTCCTCACCTTGTGGTTCGAATCATCCCTTCACCTTTGGATTGTATCCTTCGTCATTGAATTACTTCACTTGATTTTCGTCATTGTATCCTTCTCCCTCATCTAGTCTCAACTTAATTATACATCTCTTTTTTTGTGGGTCAGCTCATCCCTTTTCCTTTCGATTGTATCCTTCGTCATTGAATTACTTCACTTGAGTTTCATTGTTGTATCCTTCTCCCTCACCTAGTCTCAACTTAATTATACATCTCTTTTTTTGCGGGTAAATGAGGGGTTGTAACCCCTTGGCTCTTTGGGCCGATCTCTCAGGTCGTTTCAACACTCCACTCTTCATTGTGTGGTCCCATCATTTAATGTGCTATTTTATTGTTTGATTAAGTTGACACACCCTTAATGCCCCATCTTAGATATACTCAACGTCAAGTTGTCTTGTCATTCCATATCATGTGGTTTAAATGTGTCACTTGGGCATGCTCATCTCAACTCATTACACCATGGGAGCATGCTCATCGTGTGGACACCCAATTCAACACCTGTCTCATCTCATGGCACCCTTTCTCTCACACTATGGTGAGCCTGAATCTTGGGTGGAAAACCTATATGTCACTCTTTTGTCACATTTCTTGTGATGGGTGCTCCAATATTCTCATCATCCTGATATCATTCAAGGCATGTGTGGGTGTTCATCTCTGAGGGTATCAAAATTCCCCCCACCAATAAAGTGTTGTTGTCCTCAATAACGAACCTCCTCTCTGGAAATATAACCATCACTAAAGATACAACTGCATCATGAGGAAGGATGCTCTCTAACACTACATCTCATTAATCTATGAATACCCCTATATGTTGTCATGTGTTTGATTCCCCTTGTGTCTTTGGCTAATGAGGTAGCCAATCTGATTGATGCACCAAATCCACAAGAATGCACATCATCTCATAAAAGTGCAAACATCCCATATCTCTTCATTACCTAAACATTCAACTCATCAACACTGATCATCAAGAAAGTACCCTAAGGCACTCTCTCATATGTGTAGGATTCACCACCATTTGAAATTGAAAGCGAGCCCATCATCCAATGACTCAATGTGACAATGAAATGGGGTACCCTCGAGGACTACCTATCTCAATTCCATGTTTAATTCCTCATGTTACTCCACGTGCCCCTTATGTAAATGTGTAAGCCCTATCTAATCCTCGAAAACATCCCCCCATCCTTAGGATTACTCCTCCATATCTCTCTGTGTTGTATCTCAACAAAGGAGGGTAGGAGCTAATCCTACCTTCACTCTCCCCAAGAAGACGCTCCAACTCGAGCTCCTACTACCATCGATCTAAATTTGATGTCTCTCTAGAAGAACCAATCTCCTTATTGGCTCGTTTATGCCAAGGCTCATCTCCATGACCACCATATTGGACCATGTATGCGATCCTCACATCCCCATCATTATCACCATGATAATTTTCCTCGAACTCAGCATCATGACAATCATACTTGAAATCATCATCATCATCATCATCATCATCATCATCATCATCATCATCATCATCATCATCATCAAGTAATGATGTCCCATCACTACCATCCTCATCTATTGCATGAGATTCTAATAATAAGCTAAGAACCTTATTTTTCAAAGTATCCATAATTTCCACATTTTGCAATAGAATAGACTCCACATGGTCTAATCTCCTATGGACCTCGATGCTTAGGGAGATAGAAAATTTGTAACCCCATTTCTATGATGAGACAATTAAGGCTGGGTTAGATAAAAGTAACACTTCCCATCATCCTAAGAAGTAAAGGGGTTGGGAGGGAGCGTTATACCTTGTCCCACAAACAAGGGTTTCTCATACACTAATTCAATGTTTGGTTGGGTCGAGACCTTAAAAATAGAAAGTTATTACTATTATTATTCTATGATAAACCTTTGTTATGCATATTACATTAAAAAAATTTAAAAGGAAAAGAAAGATTATAAAATATGTTTAAAGAATGCCATATGCATATGTATATAGCCATGTGTATTTTAACATTTTCAATAATTTTTTTTATTAACTAGCAAGGTATTGTACTAAGTTAGATAAAACGATATTAGATACTATATGCCTTTGGGTGACCTAGTCTACCACTAGGGAAACTACACTAGTCACACATCAAAATTGTCTTTTTCCATTAACATTATCTAAATCCGGGATAGAAACTATAACCATATTGAATATTAAATTTATTGTAACTAGACTTTCAAACTATAAACCATATATTTTCAATTAATAGACTAAAAAAGAAACTAAATATAACATCATATTTTGATAACATGACCATTTATTTAGAAGCTATTGTCACGACCCTAAAACATTTCCATGATTTAAGATGTATCATGACCTCTGAGTGTGTGGAATCAACATTATTACTTAGCAATGGCATGACTGAATTACGGGTACTTCACCTAGACTACACCTCTACAATTATATTCATCTATATGTGAGAAATTAATAATGTATGTGAAATAAGAAAGTAACCAGCAACAAGTACAATTTCTCTTCTTTACTTCATCATAACATATGCATAATTTATTAATTTAGCAATTACACATACATCAACACATCACAATGTAATAATACACAAGTGTATAGAGGTGCTTCGTAACCTCCAAAGTGTATATTAAAACCCCAAATCCAAATATACAAATGTTACATCAAGTTAGAGAGAGGCTTTGGTGCTCACCTACCCATCTTCTCCATAAATATAACGCAAGTTGTGCTTACAACACACACTTTTTTGGCGTGTTTTTGGCCTTGGTTCAACTATCATGTCACTTTGGTCACTAGGTTCAACCAATCTACCTACCTCTCCATTTATTGGGTTGCAGACCACCAACACCTCATTCGGCTCAATTCATACCTATAACTTCTATCATAACCTCAACTACTCCCTTGGACTATTTGGTTCCTCGCTTCAACTGTCCACAAGCTTCATTTGTCCTTATGTGATCCGGATTTAAACAGGAACGCAATAAAATACAGAGATAACCATATACACAAAGATGCAGCGGAAATAATGCTTCATTTCATTAATGGAAAATACCGAAATATGCTTACAACCATAAATGGAAATAAACCAGCTAGGGCGATGGTAACTTATCTCTGAGAAGAGATGTGGTGACTACATGCCTCTGAACTGTTCCGAACTGTGTTACAATGAGGCTCGAATGCCTATTTATTGTTGAGAAACAATGGAAAA
>APFE031669552.1:53263-72385 GCA_000404065.3 Pinus taeda | reverse complement strand
GTTGATTTCAAACCTATGTAATATTTCAATAAATTAAATGTAAAAGGAGGAACAAGGGTTGGTTTTTGATGAAAAGATAACTATTGTCTGTGTGTTGAAGGCTTTATTAATCTATAGTTTGCCAAGATCAGTAGATTTTGATCAGTGAAACAAAAGTTCATGTGAAGGTATTTCTTACTTTGTATTTTCTACATGTTTCATTGTTTACTTCTTTGTAATATCATTTGAATGTAATGTCTTCTAATATTTGAATGAGAATAAATGTTACAAAATTCATCCTTGTTTTTGATGCTCAGTCTCATAGATTCAAATATTTGCACTCCTATCTTTTAAAGCTATTGTTAGAATACATTTCATATGTCCTACTGTAGTGGACTGTTTTTCTATTTTCCTCTTTTAGCTACACTGACGATTTGAAATGTCCTGGATGTGGCATCTACCTTGCCTTTGTGAATCCTGATCAGACAACCAGTAACTTGGTAAGTTGCCATAAACCCTAGCTTGTTGACTCCATTGCCCAATGAACTATCTCCCTAATGCCCAACTAAACCCTATCTCAACACAACTCAACTGAAGATCTAGCCACTGTGTGAATGTACAGTCAATTGCTAAATTTTGTGATTAGGCTATCAAAGAGAGCCCTCTTTGGATTGAAGGGGCTAGCCTTCAATCTGTAAGTTGGTTTGTAAAGGTTACTTTAGGAATTTCTCTCCCACAGCAAAGAGAACATTTTTGAGTGATAACATACACCATTCCAAATTTTTCGAAAATCTTTGTCCTTGCTGATTTTTGCGTTAAGTTGAATGGACAGTGATCTGTTCCCACCACCTCTAGAAGTCCTGTTGAAAGAGCAACCTGAAGGGCTTTATTGTGTCCAGATTCCTTTACTGGTGGACTCATCACATATTTGCAAGGAATCCTGAAGTCGAGATCCCAAAGCTTGAAACCATCAAGGACTAACCTGACAACTATTGGCTCTCCTATTACCCTTTGACCAGATCAACGAGCCCTGACAATTTTATCAAGTGCATCGATGCTCTTCAAATGGACAACATAGAGGGGTGTGTTGACAAACTGTGCTAACCGGATGGCTCTAGCAGTCGCCTCACCTTCCAGCATTGAAGGCCTCGCCTCACCTTCCAGCATTGAAGGCCTCACTTCTATGAGATGTCATAACTCGCAGTTTGCATCCTTTTCAATTTTAATTGCTTCAATGGCCTCTGTCACAGTCCCAATTTGGTTAACCTTGAGAAGTGGATTGCACGTGCATTCCTTAATAGCCCCTTTGAAACTCTCTTCAGATTTGTCACCAGTGGATCATCTCCAACAACCTCACGAATTGCAACACTAGTGAGAGTCTTTGTGTCTTCCCATTCATCCTGATCAAAGGTATCTTCAATAGAAACAACTGGGTATTCAGAGCAAAGCTCTTTATACATCACAATCTTCTCCTCTCCAAAACTGCTTGCTCCAATAGGTAGAATCACGAACTCCTGAAAAGCCAATTTATTTCCAACATTTTTTCCTATTATGTTGAAGGCTGGGACAGGAAAAACAAAATTTGAATTTCCTGAAAGATCAGCAATATGCCGGTACAGTGGAATACCTTTCGCTGCAGCTTCAGCTTTACAAACTGTTATGGATACAGCTAACATTGCATTTGCTCCAAGCTCACCCAACCTTCAACCAGCTCGATCCTCCGCTACAAACCTCAACTCGTGTTGGAACTTCGAGCTGGGTAATACCCTGATTATAATGTATTTTACCCTGATTGGGTAATACATTATAAGATGCTCATATTCACATAATTGATGGTCTTGGCTCATATCAAAAGGAGATTTTTAAAGCAAAACTATACCAAAGAGACGAGAACACAAAATTAAAATTCGAGAGAGAAGAAACTGGCAGATTTTTGAGCAAAGATGAAGCAGTGAAAAATAAATAAATTATAGGGTCATTTTGAGCTACAACAATGCCCATGAGTATGGGCACTCATTACTTGATAGTTTGCATTAAAATAACATAGCTTCAGTCATTGATGTTAAGTTGTTTCATTGCAGGGGGAATCAAGAGATACAACTTTAGAAGAGGACCAATGAGTCATGGTTCCAAAAGTCATAGACAGTTAGGTTCAATTGGTGCTGGTACAACTCCAGGGCGTGTTTACCCAGGTAAAAAGATGCCTGGTAGAATGGGTGGCACAAAGGCTAAGATTCGTAAACTACAAGTTGTCAAGATAGACAGCGAACTTCGGACAGTACTGATAAAGGGGGCACTCCCTGGAAAGCCAGGAAATCTCTTACGAATTACACCAGCAAAGATTGTGGGCAAGAATATACCAAAAAACTAATTGGTTTAGCTAACTGTTTCCTGAATGATGTGAAATAAGTGGAATGTTTTGTCAAGATATCGAGCCATTTTCTCTCTCCTTTTGCATGAAAGCGTGCCCATAAAGTTGCTACGTAATATTTTCTTCAACGTATTTTTGTACATCTCAGTTCTCTTTACTTCCCAAGCCTTTTCTTGGTTACAGATTAATGCAATCCCATTAAGGCACCAAACATTGGGCTTGCCGCTTAAGAATTCATTTCAAACATATTTCTTAAAAACCTCTATTAGAAATACATGAGCAAGCTCGTATTGTGGGACTCCACTTCACTACTTTTTGCATGTTCCTTTGTAATGTTAAAGATGAGCAGTTGTTTTTGCAAGTTCCTTTGTAATGTTAAAGATGAGCGGTTATTTAAGATATCCGAAGGGATTTTTTTTCAAGCTATCGTTGACAAGATGATTATGTTACAGGGCCCAAAATAAAGGTATATATATATTGGTGGTTTCCTAGGATGGAATGTGACATACATGGATGGTTTCCTAGGATAAATGTAACACAGTAGCATGGATTATCCATCGACATGCTATCCCAGGAAACAACTATTTGATCGTTCGTGTAATAGAATTTTTGTTCTTGATGTTGTACATTAATTAGTTAATTAATTTTATCATTTATGACAATTTAATGTCAATGGAGATTGCTTGTTCTCAACAAACTCTTGTTACCCCTAAGTTTAGTTGAGAAATATGGCTTGGACTTCTGCATAAGTTCAGTGTGAACATGGGAGAAGTAGTTTGAGATATCTCTATTTTCAAAATTTAATTCTATTTTAAAAAACTCATTCTATTTTGTGATTCACTTCAGTAAAAGACGGGAAGTCTATATTTTCACTGCTAACTCCAAAAAGAAGTATTTCCTACAAGCATAACTTAGACTAAAAATTAAACTCAAAAATAGGTTAGGGTTTGGTCTTGGCCAAAAGTATAAGACATGTCATGATACAGGTTTTCATACACAGTTGAGTAGTTGAGTGATTTAGAGAGAGAGCATTCAACTGGGAAATAGGTGTTTCCAGATTGTACAGAGTTCCATATAGAGTCTCGTACGGTCGCACAGATATGAATGTAAAGATCTGTACAGTCAATGGTCATATGAGAAAACTGTACAGGTGTTTGTATATAATGTACGGATAATTCATACAACATGCTGTACTCTTCAAGAAGATCATTTTTCTAAGTTCAAGGTGATTTCCGTGACCACACTGTTGTTTTTAGTGTATTTTGTGGAGGTTGCCTGTTAGTTTTTTGAAAGAATAAAAAGTTGATTTTGAAGGAGTAATTACTTGTGTATGTGTGAAATTGTTTTATGTTTCCACTATTTAATTTCCACTATTGTGTGATTGGTGCAATGGGTTGAACTTTGTTCAGCGTTAATAAAAGTCAACAATTACTTATTTAATTGAGATCATAAGGACTTTAGTCATATAGGGCTTGGAATTTTCATATGGTATCAAATTTATTTCTCTGATTGTGATTATCAGGGTTTTGTTGTAGTAAATCAATTGCAAGGAAGAAAGACTATCAATTAGTGGATTTCAAATAAATTTTTAGATTTGGAAGTTTGTGTCGTAGATCTGAAAGATGACATCTGTTTTTTTTTGGGTGACTAGTGGAATCAACAACTGGGATGGTCTCATACTTCCGTGACATGGAATTGATTCCGTTAGCTACCACTATAACCACTAGGTGCACTGCATCTGCCCTCAATGTGAACACAGGTTAATCGGGGATTGAACCAAGGACCTCATAATATTTTATATAGCATGTTTATAAGCTTTGCCGATTGGACTACCCTCAGGGGCTTCAAACATGTCATCTGGTAACCTTAGGTTGATGACATATAAGATGGTGCCTTGAATTTTTTTATCATGGAAAGTGAGGGTAACACTCTTACTAGATGAAAATGATCTTGGGGATATCATCAAAAACATTGTGACTCTGTTTATAGATCTTTAGTGGTTGGAAGTGCACAACAAGAGGGAAGTGAAGGCTATGTAGATGATCTTGGATATTATAAAAGATCGTTTAATTCCTCTATTTCTAAGAGGAAGATGATGAAGGAGATGTTTGGTGCCTTGGTTAGTCTCTACTAGAGTGAGAATACAAATAGGAAGAAGATATTGTAGAACAAACTCAAATCCATAGAGATGACCAAATGAGGCATAGTCACTAGTCACTTTATGTAGGTCACACAAATTTGTGATTAGGCTATAGTAGTGAGCATGAGATCGAATGGATTTCCGACTTAGTGGGAACCATTTATTAAAGGTATTTGTGCTTGGGAGAACCATTCTAACTTTGAGAGGCTTTGGGATCACTATATTTAGGAGACATGAATGGATTCAAAGGCCAACAAGAAGGGTGGTGATGAGAACCCAGCTTTATTTGGACAATCGAATAAGGACATAGGTAAAAGACCCAAAAGAGAAAGGGAAGAGTGAGCAATCAACTTCACAACAAAGAAAGGACTTGAGTAAAGTCAAGTGCTTCATTTGTCATAAGCATGGTCATTATGCATTAGTGTGTCGAGAAAAAGAACAATAAAGGGAAGCAATGATAGAGGCATAGAGTAGTGTTTGTAGAAGCTCAAATGAATAAGTTTGTTGTCAAGGTCAAGGAGGATTTTTCGATAGTATCTTGCCTTTCTACTAGCATGATTTTGAGGGTATGGTATGTGAAAATTCCCAAACCCGGAATTCCTACTGTAGTAACTGATATTACTTCTACTTGTTAAACCATACAAGTTTTGCATTGGTTTCTATGGTAAATATCAAAGTAAATACAAATGGAACATTCACTACTAAAAATTAATATGCCAAAACAAGAAACCAAACTAGAAAAGCTACAACAAAATGACAATTATTTTGGGATAAATGTCCCCAGAAAAACCCAATGTGGGAAATCCGGTGCAGCAGATGAGGGTTTTATTATTCTTTAGAAAAAATCTCATGTACAATATACAAATGGCAAAATAGAATGAGTTTCTGATCCAGGAGAACACCTGCCATCCCCTCTACGTCTCACTGCGTCAGCCCCTGCATGAGAACTACGCTATCCCAACATCACACTACCACTACGTTGTCCTCTGCGTCACAACGTCTGCACTGTCCTCCTTCTGCTCTGCGTCTTCTGCTCTTGACCTTCAGACTGATGCTGATACCCTCTCTCTCTCCTTCTCACTTACAAAACCCTTCCTCTGATTTGATTTTCTCTTGCCGAACTTCGACCAGTGAGAAAATCGAACTTACTCGGCTAATTGAGTATCTGCCTCTGGTGTGTTTCTAAATGCCCCTCAATGTCCTTCTTGTAATCTTCCAGTTGATAACCAACGACCCATATTAGATTCTAATCAATGGCTTAGATAATTTGGACTCGATTTTCGTCTTCTTCTAAAAGTTACATCCACAGTTTAGATTAATACCCATTAATTATTTTAATTTCCTATCTTTAGACTTAGGGCCCCATAAAAAATAATTAATTATTTTAATAAAACTGATTTGGGTGGAATTTTCCAAAACGATTTCTGGGAATTGTGGAATACATATGTCTAAGCCTCCTTGCAAAATTTGAGACTTAGAGCACATCTAATGCTACTAGAAATCCACACTCCCTCTTAGCGAGGAATGTGCTCTAGCAATGCCCTTGCTGAAGCATCACCCTATTCGGTAACATCTCCCTCTACGCTGCTGATGTCTGACATCATGCCCATCAACTATTGCGCAAACGTTACATCTATACTACTGCTGACCCTGTCACTACCAACACTGCACCTGTACTGCAGCTCTCTCTCATTCCCTGCCACTGTAACTGAGAAATTACGTGTTTATTGAAACAAATTCTCTACCATACTCAACTTCTCTCTGAACTGAAGGAACCTAGCTCTTCCTAAAGCCTTCGTGAGTATGTCTACTACCCGATCTCCCGTGGGAACATACTGCAGTTGTACTGCCCCACTCTGAACACAGTCTCTGATGAATTGACATCGGATATCAATGTGTTTCGATCGATCATGAAACATTGGATTCTCATAGAGTTTGATACAACTCTGATTATCATAGTAAATCCTGGCTACTTCCATCCTTTTCTTGAATAAAATCACAAGCAGTTTTCTAAGCCATATAGCTTCGCACTTAGCTGTGTTGGCTGCCATATATTCAACTTTTGCTGAGCTCAAAGCTACCGACTTCTACTTCCTACTGCACCAAGAGATCATTCCTGATCCAACATTGAAGCGGTACCTAGAGGTACTCTTCCGATCTACTGAACTACCTGCCCAATCTGCATTTGTGAATCCATTCAATTTGACGTCATCCCCTCAAGAGTATTTCAACAACTATTCGACTGTTCCACGCACATACCTCAGAATGCGCCTAGTTGTTGCCCGATGCGCCCTCTTTGTTTCCACCATGAACTGACTAAGGGTGTTGACAACGTAACAAATGTCTAGCCTAGTGTTGACCAGATACATGAGCAACCTAATGAACTGTCTGTACAAGGTGGGGTCCACCTCCTTGTCTTCTGATGCATCTATTTTTTTCCAGTTGGTGATCATGGGAGTAGCCATGGGCCGACAATATTGCATTCTGAATCTCTTCAAAATTTCTGTAGCATATCTTCCTTGCCCAAGGAAGATCTCCCCATTCTTTTGCCAAACTTCCAACCCTAGAAAATAATGCATCAACCCCATATCCTTCATGTTGAAGTCTGCTTCAAGACTCTTCTTGTAGTTCTGTATGAGCCTAGATGACCCTGTTAAAAACAAATCATCCACATATAATACCATAATAAGTGGCTCATTCTCTACCATTAGATAGGGATCAACATCACTCTTGACGAATCCCAATTGTTGCAAGTAACTATCAATCTGACCATACCATGCTCTGGGTACCTGCTTGAGCCCATACAAGGCTTTCTTTAATTTGCACACGAGTTCTCTTTTCATGTGTTTCGAAGCCTTCAGGCTGTTCTATATACACATCTTCTTCTATCACCCCATTTAGAAATGTTGTCGTGACATCCATATGGTGAATCTCCCATCCCATTTGAGTTTCTAGGGATATAACGAATCTGATAGAGGTATTTCAGGCTAGTAGGGCGAAGGTCTCTTCCTAGTCTATTCCTTCTTTCTGTGCATACCCTTTTGCCATGAACCTAGCCTTGTACTTCTCTATACTGTCATCTGTAACATACTTGATCTTGTAGATCCACCTTGATCCTACAACTGATCTATCCTCTGGTCTAGCTACTACTTCCCAGATATCATTTGTCATGATAGAACTATACTCTACCATGGTATCCACCTATACTTGGTGTTGAACGACTTCTTGAAATCTAGAGGGTTCGTTAACCTGTGCTACCAAACCTTGATATCTGTCAGGGTATCTACGTTGCCTCTTTTCGGTTCTAGTAGCTCAAACAAACTCCTCTGCGTCCCTCAACATCTATTGTACTTCCTTGTTAGTTTTACCACTGGTGGTGGGAGGCTCAATCAACTCCTCCCCCTGGTCCTGTCGTTTTGTCTGCTGAGAACTATCTGGATTTCATTCTTTTGAGGAAATGATGGTATTGGTCACTATACTTGATCCAGGTGTTTGTCCTCCTGCCTGTCCTCCTTGCTGCCCTTGTTGCTATTGGACTAATGGAACATTTACTGACTGGCCTTCTGCTGACATCTCTCGAGGTTTTGTGAAAGCTCTATCCTCCATGAACTTCGCATCTCGTCTCACTATAATTTCCTACTGCTAAGAATGTAGATTCTGTATGCCTTTGAGGTCTCGCTATATCCTACGAGGTACCCATTTTCTGCAATCTGATACAATTTACTGCACTTTTCGTGTGTAATGTGACAACATGCCACACTTCCAAATATCCTAAGATGAATTACTTCTGACTTCTTCCTAGTGAAGACATTTTCGGGTGTTCTCTTCTCCAACGCTCTGTGAGGAGTTCTATTGTGGATATATATACCGCTATGTTGCAATCCTCTGCCCATAAGAATCTAGGCAAGTCCTGATCATACAACATAGCTTGTGTTGCCCCAACAATAGTTCTATTCTTTTGCTCTGCTACTGCATTTTGCTCCGGATTATATGGAGTTTTCCATTCTCTTTTGATATTCTCCTTCGCGTAGAAATATGTGAAGTCTTTGTCCGTATATTCTCCACCATTATCTAAACGCAATACCTTTATCTTTTTCCCTGTCATGTTTTCAATGAGAGCCTTAAACTCTCTGAATCGATCAAAGACTTCATCCTTGGTATTTAAGAAATAGATCCAGGTTTTTCTAGAGTGATCATCAATAAAGGTGACGAAGTATTCGCCACCACTAAGAGCTCTTGTGGACATTGGACCACAGATATCTGAGTGCATCTATCCTAATACACATTCTGCTCTATTGTTGCTTCTAGAAAAAGATGCTTTAGTGTACTTCCCTAGTACGCATCCTCTACATAAATCGTTATGCTCAGTACTGAGGACTAGAACTCCTGTAACAACTTCTCTGAGCATCCTCAGTGCTGCATGGTGTAAGTGTCACATTCGCCTGTGCCATAATTCATTCAGTTCCTTTTCACCATTATGACCGCTGCCTATCAGTGCCATTGAAGACTCAAGCTGCAACCTATACAGTTTGTTGCTTCGAGCTCCAATTTGTATCTTCTTCTTCCATCTTGGATGTTTGACATATACTTTCTTTCCAATAAAGTATACATCGTATCCCTTGTCCTATGACTGGGACATTGAAACCAGATTCATTCATAACTCGGGCACATGCAAAACATTGGTGGCTTAGATATTGGTTCTTGCTTCCGTCTGAAATGCTATGGTGCCTCTCCCTACTGGAGTACACTTTGCTTTGTTTCCCATAGTAATATGGAAGTCCATTTGTTCTTCTTGATAGCCCGAGAAACATTCTCGCACTCCAAACATATGCGCTGAAGCCCCGCTATCAATATAGCAAACATCCGCTGACATTGAACTTGCTAAGCATGTGAATTCTTCTTCTAATCTGGAAGATAATTCAGAGACATCCTGAGTTTCTATCTTTGTGCTATTTTTCTAATGATCTTTGTCGCTATCCTGCCCTAGGAACTGCTTGAAGAAAACTACGTCACACCAGAAAAACCTCTTCGTTGAAGCTTCTACTGTGCTGCTCCCTCTGTAGCTGAAAAATCTTGATCTGGAAATGTTACATCTCCGTCGACTTACTCAGAGAGAAATCTCCCTTGAAAATCTACCCCTCTTGCCTGAACTGCGCAAACCCTCCGGGGATTCGAATTGCTGCGTCTGCAAGAGTATCGAATTCCTTTCTTCCTTCAGCGTTGGGTCTTCCAACTTTATTCTTCTTGCCTCATTTGTTGCTCTGATACCATGTGAAAATTCCTAAACCCAGAATCCCTACTGCAACAACTGATATTACTTCTCCTACTTGTTAACCATACAGGTTATTTACTGGTTTCTACGGTAAATATCAAAGTAAATACAACTGCAACATTCACTATTTAAAATTAATATGCCGAAACAAGAAACTGAACAAGAAAAGATACAACACAATGACATAGTTATTTTTTGACAAATATCCCTGGAAAAATCCAATGCGGGAAAGCCAGTGCAATAGATGAGGGTTTTATTATTCTTCAACAAAAATCTCATGTACAATATACAACCAACAGAATAGAAAATGATTATCTGTGAGAATTTTTACAGATACTTCTTGACGAGTTTTTGATTGAGGAGAGGACCTGCTGCCCCCTTTGCGTCTCACTGCGTCAACACCTGCGTGAGAACTACACTATCCCAGCGTCACACTGCCACTGCGCTGTCATTTGCGTCGCAACCTCTGCGCTATTCTCCTTCTGCTTTGTGTTTGTTGCTCCTAACCTTCATACTGATGTTGATACTCTCTCTTTCTCCTTCTCACCTGCAACTCTCCCTCAGATTCGATTTTCTCTTGCAGATATTCGACCAATGACAAAATAGAACTTACTCAGGTAACCGAGTATCTGCCTCTGGTGTGTTTCCAAATGCCACTCAATGTCCTTCATATAATCTTCCATTTGAGAACTAACAACCCATATTAGATTCTAATCAATGGCTCAGATCATTTGGACTCGATCTTCGTCTTCTTCTAAAACTTACACCCACAATTTAGATTAATACCCATTAATTATTTTAATTTCCTAAGTTAGACTTAGGGCTCTGTTGACCACTACATGTCAATGACCCATAGCAGTACACCCCATTTTTTTCACAAAAGGGATAACATCTCATCGATGTGTGTGCGTTGTCCACCTATCATCATCAGCCTGATTATCATGTTATAATGTAAACCCATTCTGCATGTATATGATGTAAATAATCTTAGCAGATCTGTGTCATGTATGTAATTGCATAGGTAAACCTTTTTTTTGGTAACAATCTACATTCCAGGAGGTTGTGTCTCACCGATCAATTCTCAGATGGTTGGCAGAGTTTTTCTTCAGTCTTACCCTGAAGCCGGAATGAATTTTGTCACCAGGATCTTAGGCGAGTCCTAATGTTATAGATTGAGTTTGTGTAAAGGTGATTTGGGAATAATCCTAACTATTTGGTTATGTTATTTTATTACAAATTGCTTGATCTGCTAGATTATATTTTGGTGTCACAGAACTGGGTAGTTTGTGAGGGTCTTTTGCAAATGGGTTTTCCCCTTTGAAATGTAAAAAGTGTAAAAATCATAGTGTAAAATATCTTAAGGTTAGAAAAATATTTTTTTTGTATACAGTGGAATTGGAAATAGGGGCAACCTCGCGACTCGCATTACACGGGGTCGATTCTGACCGCTACCTCTATAACCACTGGGAGCTGCACCCACCCCTCTCCACAGCGCCGAGTTAGTCCAGGGGAATTAAACTCGTGACCTTCAATACAAAGCCCGCCTTTCTAACGAACTTCACCGCAGTGTGATTACCAATTCGCCTACCCCGTGGGGCTTAGGTTAGAAAAATATTTTATCCCCTCATAGGTTAATTAATAAAATTTTCTGGCCAAAATTAATTAAAATCTTAAGCTATGAATTTAATTAATTATAGGTCCTACGTAAATTTAGATTTTCCAAAGGCAAAATTTGTGGGTTCTTTAAAAATTAAATTTTAAGAGGTCTAGGGACTAAGGTTAATTGATTATTTTGCTAAATTTTAAGCCTTTGGTCCCTGGGGTCAAGTCAAAATCAAAATTTTGAGGAAATTAATTCAAAAAATTAATTTCTGAATTAATTAAAATGTATTCAATTGAAAATTTTGAATTTTCTCAATAATTTAAAATTTCGACGGATGGGATTAAAAGAAATTTTGATCCTTATCAACGGCCAAGATTGCTTTGACGAGGATTATTTGAGCTAGCCATTGGAGGATTTATCTTTAAATAGGAGGTCATTTGTCAGTTAAGATCATCCAATCTTTGAGCCGTGTACTACTCTTGTAATTATTTTTTATGAGCAATAATGAAAGACTTTGGGGTTAATTTCTGCTAGTGTTACTCTTTGTGGAAATGCTGTAAGATGTGTTATTTTCATGCATAGATTTCCTTTTAGCCATTAATGATAGCTTTCTGAAGAGTGATTTGAGCACATGTATCTTACTCAATCAATGGGGTTTGAATAGTAATTTAAATTTTGAATATAATAGCAGGTATATCTATTAAATGAATTTTATTATCATTTTCTCGCCCTATGTTGATGGTTGAATTGAGTTGTGCAGGAAATTCTTGATTTTTTAGAACATTGGCGTCGGGGAAGTTTTCAGTTGAACCAGCCAATTTTCGATTAGTATTTTCTGAAGAGCCCAGCTTGATTTGATCCTTGGCTTATCATAAGAAATTTTATTGGTGATGCATGAAGGGTTTTGGGCGAAGCACCTTTGTTTAAATTTAAAATTTCATAACTTTTATGTGCTAAATTGATAAATATGGCTTTTAAGAGCCTTATATTATCAGATCTAAGAGCAGAGTTGGACTCACACTCACCATATCTGGTAGATCTGCTGTTCCTGTGCATAGATCTATAATCTTTTTTTAACTTTTCTGACTAGGGTTTTTGGGGTTTCATTTATTTTTGTGTATCTGGGTTCTGGGAGTTTTTGTTTTCAGGTACATGTTACAAATCTGAGGGTGAAGTTTGATTTGAAGCCAGATCTAGGCCATGGAGGATAAGATCTAGCCTCAAAACTATTTTTGCAAGCAGACTATCCAGATATTTTTTGCAGTCCAGGGGTTTTTTGTTTTCTTATTTTTAAATCTATAGACAATTTTACAGGGGTTTCGATTATAAATATGAATTAAAACATCTTAATCTAGAAATTTATCTTGAGTTTGGGTTGTCTTCCTAAGGTTTTTTTTTTGAAATCGTTTTCGCTGCTTGGGGTTTTCAGAAGAAAAATTTCGGATTTGTTTTGTTGTCTTGGTGCTGCGTATCTCTAGTCTCTGGGAAATTTCAATTTTTTCTGTCATTCTCCTTTGCCTTCCTACGAAAACCTCTCTCCACTGCCATCACATTCATCAATCCTCATCACTTGCAGAAAGAAAAACGCGTCCAACTTTTTTCTCGCACCCTTGTCTGCTCTCTGCTCTCATTCCCACCGCCTATATAGCCTGCACAACAAGCGAACAATTTCCAGATTTGTTGAACGTTGCCATCCTCTGCTCCCTGCGTCTTCATTCCTCTATGCTGCTATCGCTGCGCCATCCTCGCTGCTCATCTCCATTCCGCTGCAGCTCATCATCGTTGTTCCTGCAACCCTCTCCTTCTCCGTGCCATCCCTTCTTCGAGTTCTACTTGCTGCTTTCAAAACCCATCAGATCCCTTTCACGTTGTTTGTTGGCATCCTTGTCCGAAGCCTCCATTTCGCTTCCGTCCTGTCCCTCATCGCTGCCTCACACTGCCATACTGCGTCCTTACTACAACTCCCATGTTCCCTTTCTCATACCTTCATTCCTGCCGTTGAAGTCCTCCTACGCTTTTGCCATCACCTGCACGCACCGTAAAACAATAAAAATTCGATTTCTTTTGCTATTATGTATGGTGAAGTCTAAGTTTAGTTTCATTCCACGTTTTTGTGTTACGTATAGTTTAGGATAGGGTTGTATATATATATATATATATATAATATTTTGATCTTTGGTTTTGATTTTATCATTTGCAATTTGGATTTAAAAAAGAAATTTGAAAAAACATAAAAAATTTCAAAGTTCCGATTTTAATTTTAATTTTTTTTAATTTTTAATTTTAATTTTTATTTTTATTTTATCTAAATTCAAAAAATCATAAAAAAATTTAAAATCCTAAAAAGTTAAAAATCTAAAAGACATTAAAATTTTCTAACATATAAAAAATCTAAAAAACAAAAAATTATAGAAATTAAAATCTTAAAATCTTAAAAAAAAAACGTAAATATCTAAAAACCCCAAAAATTTCATTTTATGTGACTAAAATTTGTTCTAAATCAAATTAAATTTTCACATCTAAAGGTTTTAAATTTTTGTGTGGCCTCCGACCCATAAATTTTTTTAAAAATTATCAAATCCTTTTTTATTATTATTTATTTTGGTCACTTTTAGTATTTTGGTCACTTCTAGTCTTGTTTAGCATATCGAGAAATTCACCTAAGGAATAATTAAGTTGTCAATTTAAAATTTCTTCTTAGTGTCTTTTTGTGCTAAGGCTAAGATCCAAAAAAAAAACTTGTGTGATATCAAAATTTTTCCTTAGTTAAATGTGCTTAAATTTTTTATATCATAAGTTTAATTATAGGAAGATGGTAAATTTCCTAAATTTGGGTCACTAAACATAAATCTTTCAATTCTAAGATCTAAATTGGTTAGCATTTAAATTTTGTGGTTGTTTAAAGTATTTTTATCTCTTGAAATTTAATTGCTAGAACATTGTGCATCTATTGAATATCTTGCATCATTGCTTGAATTATTTAATGCCCGTTACATGTTAGACATTTTGCAAATATCAAGCGATTGTTAAAGAGTTCTGTCATGGAACTATAATAGATCGCATACCTCTGTTACCTAAGCTAAATATTTGTGAAAATCTGTTGACATTGATATCGAATTACAAAGTTGTTTTTGTTCTCTTTGAGCTAAATTGTATCAAGAAGATTTAAAATAAGCTGGTGTTTTAATTGTAATATCTTCAAGAGTTTATCTTTTAATTCTTCATCTAATAAAGCGAACATCTCATTTGGGTAATTGAGGGCTTTAGCAACGCAAGTGTTTCCCCATTCTCGAGTCTAGCTTCATTTCATCTTCTAGTGCATTTGCATATAAGTTAACATTGCATGAATAAAATTTACTTCCAAGCATAAGCTTGGTCGATAGATAGATAGATCTCCATCCATCTTTTCTTGAGAAGCTTGTTTTAATAGTACTTAAAACGATGGCTTTGGAGTCGTCAGAGCCACAGCTCTCTACAGCGCCAGAGGCACCAGGTATGTTATAAGTTTAGGAGAGCTATCGTTAATCACACCTTAGTGTGCTTCTCCTAATCTTCTCTCTGCCAATTACCACGAAATTAGACTCAACACAAAAAGGATTGAAGGATTCATAATTTAAGTAAGCATTTAACTAAAATCAACCAAGATTCCTGCATCTCACATTAAGTTTTAGGATCTGCATTTCATATTCATTCACCTAAGCAACAGTTGCTAATCGATTACTTGGTCTTCATTTCCCTAGCAAGATCGTTGACTCTATAAGGCACTGGTATTAATCATTTAAAATCTAATTTAATCCTAAGAATGGCTGAATCTTAATCAAGTACTTGATCATCTCGTTGTGTCTCCCAAACTGGTTGGTTCCCAATTAGTTCTTCTACATTTCATTTTTCCCTTGGGTCTACCCCGCTTAGCCTGCTATAGGGAAACAACTTAAATGGAGAGATTGAGGATCAGGGTGACAGCCTCCGATCTGAGCGTTGTCAAGGTGCCTAGACATTCTGTACGACAACAGTTTTTGGCACCATTTCTGGGGATAGAGTTTTTTTTGTCCTTGGTTTCTTTGACATTCATCTCATTTTTTTTTCATCCTTTCATCTCTTGCCAGGATAAGTTCATTGTCCTTGGTTCCTTTCTTTCGGGTTATTGCAAGTTAGACTTTTTGTCCAGGTGGCGTCTCCACTTCCTCTATCTTCTACAAGAGTGTATACTAGAAGACATCAAAGCAATTTGATTAGTCTTGCTCCTAATCCTGAAAGGGCTCTCAGAGTATGATTACAAAAACTCTCTTCTCGTACCCTTCTTGTTAATCTCAGACAAGAAGCCCTATCTGATATTCATTTGTTTTTTACTAACTTGGTCAAGCACGACATCATGGACATATTTGCCCCTTGTAACTTTTCTAACATTAAAGGTTATCCCAATGATATTCCAAAGCATAGGATGGATAAATTGCCTCTCTTTCAGGGCAATAATGTAGTTAGTGCTGGCTCTCATCTAAAATCTTTTAGTTCATGGTTGGGTAAGTATGCAAGGGCTACTGATTTTGATCACGAAGATGTAAAAATGACCATTTTTGTTCTTACCTTGGAGAGGGATGCTTTAGATTGGTTTACAGAAAAGCCTCATAATTCATTTGATTCTTTGCAATCGATTGTTAATGCCTTTAAGGAAAAATATGGAGATAAGAGAGAAGGGAGGCATCTCGTAAAAGCTACCAATATCATTAAAACGAGAGAAAATGAGACCGCAAAATAATTTAACAAGAGGTTCAATGATATTATTAAAGAATCACCTCAAGATTATAAATCTATTGATAAATCTCTTCGAGACTTTTATATTGATGCCTTTAGCTTTGAGCCCTCTTATGAGTTAAGACATGCTATCCTTTTTTATTATAGAGATTATCAAGCTTTAGTGGTAGAGCTTGAAAATGATAAGGCAACATCTCGGAAGTCTGAAATCCCAGGTTTTGATAGGCCTTCAACAAAATTGAAAGAACCTAAAAGAAAAGAGGTTCAAGAATCTGATAACGACCTTGTTCAGAAATTACTACAAAAAATTGAAAGCATGGAGCTTAACCAAGCGAAATTAACCTCTAACCATGCTAAGGAGATAACTATTTTGCAAAATAGGTTGGTCCAAATGGAAAGAGCCCAAATGCAAAATTTCCAGCTTAGAAATGATAATAATAATCGAAATAATAATTGGCAGAAATAAAGGTCAATCCAATGAGTAGAGACTACCTAATCCGCTTGAACATACTAATTTGGTCGATGATGATCCACCTTACTGTCGAGGAGGCTACTTGCCACATAGTTAGAAGGATTTTGGATAATGGAATGTTTGGGGCAGGGAATCAAATAAATGTAGTGGGTAAAAGTTTTCTTTGTCTATGAAACACTGGATGGAAGTTAAGGAAAACAATCGATATGTTATGCCTCCCACATTAGCTTTTAGTATAAATAATTTTGAGAATGAAGATGATATGATGGTTAAATTATATGCTGAAAAGCCTTCTCGAGAGAGAATCATGGAAATTGCTAAAGAGAAGGGTTTAACTTATCAAAGAAGGGATAAAGATCAAAGCAGGAATCAAATTCCCCTTCGAATTTTTAACCCTGGTTCAAACTATGGCTTATATGTCGATTTGGGAAGTTGGTTTAATAATGCAAAAATCTATGTTCCTGTTGCGGAGATTGCGAAGATTCCTTCCCAAAGGGCTAAGTTACTAAAAGCTATTGAAGCTCCTCAAGTGAATGTTTCTCAACAAAAGGCACCAGAGTTTGATTATCGAGATACTCCTATATATTTACAAAGTTTAGATTCAGATAACAAGGATCATCATCGATTCTTTATTACTTTGATGGTTAATGGATATAAATTGAATAATTGCATGTTGGATTCTAGTGCGTCAACTTGTGTCATGACCAAGAGGGTAATGGAACAACTTAATTTAAGCGTTTTTAGGCCTTACTACAATATATGTGCCATGGATTCTAAGAAGATTGAAGTTCATGGTTTGATCAAGGATTTACAAGTTCATTTATCAGTTTACCTTGACATTATGATTGTTATGGACATTGTTGTTGTTGATGTGACTGATGCCTGGGGTATGCTTTTATCTAGAAAATAGGTCTCTGATTTAGGAGCGAGTATTCAAATGAATTGGTCATATGCTATGATTCATTCTCCTAGAGGTGATGGTTTTGTGAGACTTAATAGAGACCCTGAGAGAAGATTCCATGTTGAAGATCCTAAGAGACCTCATAATGAGATAATTAAAGAACAATTTGACATTGGGAATTATGCTATCCTGTCTAATTCCATAGTTCTTCCCAATGATAAGGTTGATAAAAAGATTGGGGATCTCAAGGATAAAGTTTCGTACATTTATTTTGATGGCGCATCGTCTAGACATGGTAAAGGTGCAGGAATAGTATTAAAATCTCCCTTTGGTCATATTTTCAAGTTTTCCTATCAGCTAGTGTTAAACAGACATGGACAGCAAGAGCAAATGAGAAAACAATAGAAAAGATAAATCATTCAGTACATTTTTTTATTCACAAATGATGTACATTTATAGTACAATATGGTGACCGTTGGGATTCACATCCCAAGGTCCCTTGGACTGCTTGTCCATTCGGCTTCCACGCTAACCCTTTAGGATTAGGTGTCCAACATTCCCCCCCTAATCCGAAGGGTTATGTATGAGTCCAAGAAAAGAGTTGTAATACAAAATGTGCAATAATGCATGGCAGGACTAGGCTGAATGTGCTCTATGAAATGTTGGTAAAAAAGGGCGGTGGTTTAAGGATAGCCACCAACACTGGAACGCTTAGTGCAGTTCCTGGAACTCTTCCAAAACTGGAAAGAAGCTGTAAGTTTTCTACTAGAGGAAGTGATCCTATTGTTTTAAAGAGGGAAACCTTCAACCATAAAAGAGAGGCCTCACCCCATATAAAAGGTAAAACATCAACCTGTAAAAGGGAAGTCTCAACCTGTTATGGTTTGAGGATGACCAACAACTCTAGAATGCTTATGCAATTCGTGGAACTCTTCCAAAACTGGAAAGAAGCTGTAAGTCTTCTGCTAGAGGAAGTGTTCTCAATTTTGTTCTCCGGAACTCTTCCAAAACTGGCAAGAAGTTGAAGTCTTCTGCTAGAGGAAGTGTCCTACATCACTAACTGAAGGCATGTTCAGGCATCTTTGTCTCTGGCTACAACTCTGAAACTGATGTGGGAGGTTGTGGCTCAGGCTCGCTTGATGTGGCTTTGAAGCTTGTAGATGACTATCATTTCCCCCCCTGTCAGATACAAGGTGAGCAGATGGAGAAAACTCAACTGCAAGACTGTTCAATATTCTGGAACAAGTTCTGACATGTGTTTGGAATATCTTCTTGGCTGTTGATGCCCATTGCCAAGAAGCAATCCATCCTAGATGAATCTTTGTTCTTGCAGGACGTTTATTGCCGAAGCATCTGTGTGAAGAATGACTGGTTTTATGATAGTGCTTACATGGATGAAGATCAAAACAGTGATCTTTCATATGGCCAACTCGATCACAGTGTTGGCATTTCACGATCTGTTGTTGTTGTTGTTGCTGTGGAAGAGGAGCATAGTCTGAAACAGTTGAGGCTGAACTGTCATGAGGAGCAGGTGAACTGTCATTAATGAAACCAGCACTCTGAAACTGAATGGGTTTTGAGTAGTCTGGAATATGAAAGGACAAGTCCTTGTCATATCCAAGACCAGTTCTG
>APFE031669552.1:2950-53243 GCA_000404065.3 Pinus taeda | reverse complement strand
TGTGCTTGTTGTGGACAAGCTGTTCCCAAGGTTTGATGATGGGCTTGGGAAGTGCAGACTGAGTTTCTGCATCTGCATGTACAACTGCTGCATTATTAACTTGCTGCTGATGGGTGGTTGTTTCAATGTTCTGAACAAAAACAGGTTCAGAATGACTTCTCTGTTTTAATTCTTCTTGCTGAAGCTGAGATTCCAACTGGAAAAATTCAATGTTTTCCTGTGCATTTTGTAGACATGTTTGAATTTCTGAGAAAAAATCCTTGCCGATTTTGACTGTATTATTCATATTAGAGAGTATTAGATTGTCCATTAACTCTAATATTGCACTAATTGGAGCCATTTTTAATCCTCAAAAATAGTGAAACAATGAGGAAAAGTGACGCAGGGTTAGGCCTGCAATACCCACGATCAATAATATCTAAAACATAGAAGACTGTATCCCAACATTTACCAAATCCAAAAAACTTCAATGACTAGCCAATTCATACTTTCTCATTTCAACCTGCGGAAGCTAGCTTTCCAATATATGTTCAAATAGGGATATAAGCAACAATTTCGTCCACCGGAGAGCAATCAACTTTGGGTGTCGGCTTCAAATTTGTCATGAAAAAAGAACTGCTGCAAGGCTAATCAAGTGCATAAAATGGCCACACGTGTATTGAAAGATAAGGCACCAAGATGGCATGATCAGTGACATTGGTGTCTGAATTTTGTTCAAAATATAGGTCTCCACTGCAAAGATTGTGCACGATTGTTGAGGAATCTATTCAGAAGATCAATACGACTTGGTTGAAGTTGGGTCCATCTCGAATTCTATGCAGAGACTCATTGAAATCAAATCAGTATTACTCTTATAATGTTCTGCAAGACACCGATTTGAGTTCTCCTACTGAAGTCCGAAAAAGCAACGTAAACGATCCCGGTCATCAAAGTCTCCACGCGAACCGAACGCGGATCAGACAGGTAATAATCGATGTCAACAATAAAGGTTTATTATAATAATAAAGGCGAGGCTGGTTGATGACCAAAAGTAAAGCCGCCCCAGTATGCTAGAGCTCGGTTTCCTTCGCATTAACAATATCTATGGGGCACAACGATAAATCCAGCTAATTTTTACTGAATGCTTCGCAGTGAAGCTCCGTGAAAGGCCTGACAATGGTAGAACGGCTCGATATGGGCTATGTTCAATCACTGTTTAAATGGGTGTAGTTCTGCAAAATGAGTTAAGCAACTAGTGCAGAAATCTCCCAGGAGGAAGCACGTCGAGACCATTCAAACGCAACAAAAAGCTTGCAAAATATTTTGAAAGCAACGAGAAATTCAATTTCAAAATACTTCGGAGATAGAAATGGAATTCATCATATTCAAACTCGGAAGCCCAAGCCCGGAAGGAGGTTACTCGAAATCTGCGGTTCACAATGAGTATGCAGTTATCCTAGAAACTTTGTCACAACTTCTCCACAGTGTCTCAAATATTGCTGGTTTGGCAGAGGAGGACACTCGAAAGGCCTTATTAGCATCTTCAAAATTAGAACATCTTTCTTCAGGTCTTAAACTTACTGTTCAAATTATTTTTCGTCTGCATTCTGACTTTTCGGACTGCATGGTTGTGTCACCTCTTCGAGCATATATGGCTTTAATAATGCATGTCGGTGTTCGACGGAGCTCTTTCAAAGATGCAAAGTATTCTCCCAGCAAAACCAATAATAAAGATCCAGACACTTCAGTAGCTTCATCTGCTAAATTTGGAATTGATGAGGGACTGCAAGAACTTCTTAGTTGGGCAGGGGAGCTCTTTATCATACATCATGTAAATAACACATCTAAAGTTGCAACACCACCACTTCAGGGCAAGAGGAAACGAATTCACATTCAAGACCACAAGTCAAGGAGAAGAGGATCCTCGAAAGAAATTTCAAACGCTATAGATGAAGATACGGATGGAAAAATAGATACCAGTGAAGCAAGCAAGATTATTCTGGTTACCAGGATAGCTGCAACAATTCAACTAAAGATTAGCTTCATTATTATGCCCGACATGCTGCTACGTGAGCGGAGGCCCGTTACGTTCCGAGCTGGGCATGGGTGCAGTGCAGGAGTGGCAGAGGCAGCGTTTTCATGTCAGACTTCAACAGGCAGGCCAGCACATCGAAGGACGACAGAGCCGTTTCGTATTCCGGTTCAAAGAAGCGTTGGATGAGAATCGCCCCTCTCACTGCAACTCGGATTTTATGAGAATAGAGCGCAGGTATGGCAGGAATAGGAATTACAAATCTGAGCGTAGAGAAGGCTGAGCAGTTTTTCAGAAATGTTCAAGTCAATGAATAAATTGTCAGACGAGTGGAAGCGTTAGCATCAGAGCTGCCAAGCTTAGCCAGAATGGAAAATCAGAAGAGTTACAAAGGTGTATGTAAAATGCCAAAACCTAGAAACTTGAGACATGTATATAAAGACCACAAAACAAGTGGCTCAAATTGGAGCAGGACCAGCAATCGCCTGCTCTGATACCATGTTAAACAGACATGGTTAACGAGAACAAATGGAAAGATAAATCATTCAGTACAATTTTTATTCACAAAAGATGTACATTTATAGTACAATATGGTGACCGTTGGGATTCACATCCCAAGGTCCCTTGGACTGCTTGTTCATTCGGCTTCCACGCTAACCCTTTAGGATTAGGTGTCAAACATCAATCATAACTAAACAACTTGATATTCCACATAGAAACACTTTTGAAATACAAACGACATAAGGCGGTTGAAATTACTAGACACAAACTCAACTAAGAATTTAGAAACTTATGCAAGTTGCTCAATGGTCCAGTACATGTGAAACCTTGCAAAACAATCCAAATATACAACAATCTTTGTTTCATGATATTAAAATAGCCACACACATCTATATGTAAGTGTAGTCATGTAAGAGGTAAATTAAGTTATGGATGTAACAATTGCTACTATCTCTTTCTTTTTTTCCATATTTTACCACCATTTAAAGATTGGATGTAAAAAGTGTTCCTCTTTTTTTTTTTTTTTCTGCATATGTTACATCCATTTAGGGATTGGATGTAACATATGGTAAAAAAGAAAAATATACGAATAAATTTTACATCCATACTCTAATTTATGGCTTACATAACCACTCTTACATCCAAATCATTTTAATATAAGGTAACAAAATGCGTCATATATTTGGACTATTTCTCCACTTGAAAAACAAATAATCACTTTTTTATTATTTATTTTTTTAACAAAATCATGTCATAACTAAACAACTTGATATTCCTTATAAAAACACAATTGAAATACAAATGACATAATCTTTGTAAAATGCAGTTGAAATTACGAAACATAAATTCAACTAAGAATTTAGAACATTATGCAAGTCGCTTAATGGTTCAATACATGCGAAACCTTGCCAAACAGTCCAAATATATAACAATCTTTGTTTCCTGCTATTAAAATGGCCACGCACATCCCTATGTAAGAATGGTCATTCAACAAGTGTATAATATATATATATATATATATATATATATATATATTATAATATATAATATATATATATATATATATATATATTATATATATATATATATATATATATATATATATATATATATATATATATATAATTTGTTCCTCTTTCTTTATTTCTTTGCATATGTTACATTGATTTAAAGATTGGATGTAACATATGATAAAAAAGAAAAAGAGAGGAAGAAATGTTGCATCCATACTTTAATTTACAGGTTACATAACCACCCCTATATCGAGATGTTGTGTGTGGTAATTTTATTATGAGTTAACAAAGTTTGTTATATATTTGGACTGCTTTTTAAACCAAACAACAAATAATCAAATTTTTGTTTATTTTTTATTTTATTTTAAATCATGTCATAACTAAACCACTTGATATTCATTATAGAAAAACTTTTGAAATACAAATGAGATTACCAAACACAAACTCAGCTAAGAATTTAGAAACTTATCGAGGTAGCTTAATGGTTCAATACATGTGAAACCTTGCAAAACAATCCAAATCTATAACAATCGTTGTTTCCTGATATTAAAATGAACACGCACATAGTGGTCATGTAACTGGTAAATTATAGTATGGATGTAACATTTGTTCCTCTCTCTTTCTTTTCTTTCAAATGTTAAATTCATTAAAGTATTCAATGTAACATATGCTAAAAAATAAAAAGGGACGAAGAAATGTTACATCCACTTTAATTCATGAGTTACATAACCACTCTTATATCCAGATGTTGTGTGTGGTCATTTTAATACGAGGCGACAAAGTTTTTATATATTTGGAGTGTTTCTTAAGTTGAAAACATATAACTAGCTTTTTATATTTCATTTTTTTAACAAAGTCATGTCATAAATAAACAACTTGACATTCCTTATAGAAATACTTTGGAAATGCAACAACATAATCTTTGCAAATCGCGATTGAAATTACCAGACACAAACTCAACTAAGAATTTAGAAACTTATGCAAGTCGCTGAATGGTTCAATACATGTGAAACCTTGCAAAACAATCCAAATATATAAAAGTATTTGCTTCCTTATATTAAAATGACCACACACATCTGGATGTAAGAGTGGTCAAGTAACAGTTAAATCAATGTATGGATGTCGCAATTTTTTTCCTCTCTTTTTGTTTTTTTTTCATATGCTACATCCATTTAAATATTGGATCTAAGATATGTTAAAATATAAAAATGGACGAAGAAATGTTAAATTGATACTCCAATTTACGAGATACATAACCACTCTTACATCTAGATGTTGTATGTGGTCATTTTAATATGAGATAAAAAAAAGTGTGTTATATATTTGGACTATTTTTAAACTGAATACGAGATAATCAGTTTTTTATTATTTTTTCTTTTAAAAAAATCATGTCAAAACTAAACACATCTATATTCCTTATAGAAATGCTTTTGAAATACAAATGACAATCTTTTCAAATTGTAGTTGAAATTATCAAACACAAACTCAACTAAGAATTTAGAAACCTTATACAAGTCGCTTAATGTTTCAATACATGTGAAACCATGCAAAACAAACAAAATATATAACAATCCTTGTTTCCTCATATTAAAAAGACCATGCACATTGTAAGAGTGGTCATGTCATAGGTAAATTAAAGTATGGATGTAACCTTTGTTGCTCTCTCTTTGTTTTCTTCATATGTTACATCCATTTAAAGATTGGATGTAACATATGCTAAAAAAAAGAGACAAAGAAATGCCACATCGATACTTTAATTTATGGGTCACATAACCACTCTTACATCCAGATGTTGTGTGTGGTCCTCTTAATATGAGGCAAAAAAATGTGTTATGTATTTGGACTATTTTTTAAACTCAACAACCAATAATCAGTTTTTTATTATTTATTTTTTTAACAAAATCATGTCATGACTAAATAGCTTGATATTCCTTATAATAACACTTTTGAAATACAAACGACAAAATATTTGCAAATATAGGTTGAAATTATCAAACAGAAATTGAACTAAGAATTTAGAAACCTTATACAAGTCACTTAATGTTTTGTCGTACATCGAGATGTTGTATGTGGTCATCTTAATATGGGACAACAAAGTGTGTTATATATTTGGACTATTTTTTTAAACTGATTAACAAATAATCAGTTTTTTATTATTTATTTTCTTAAAAAAATCATGTCATAAATAAACAACTTGATATTCCTTATAAAAACACTTTAAAAATACAAAGGACATAGTCTTCAAAAATTGCAGTTGAAATTACCAAACACAAACTAATCTAAGAATTTAGAAACCTTAAACAAGTCTCTTAATGTTTCAGTACATGTGAAACCCTGCAAAACAATCAAAATATATAAGAATCTTTGTTTCCTCTTATTAAAAAGACCATGCACATTGTAAGAGTGGTCATGTAACACATAAATTAAAGTATGGATGTAATATTTGTTCCTCTCTCTTCTTTTTTCACATATGTTACATCTATTTAAAGCTTGGATGTAATATATGCTAAAAAGGAAAAAGAGACAAATAAATGTTACATCAATACTTTAATTTACGGGTTATATAACCACTCTTACATCCAAATGTTGTGTGTGGAAATTTTAAAATGAGCAACAATTTTTTTTTTATATTTAGACTATTTTACAAAATCTGAGATATATTGAATTATAATTAAGTGTTTTAAATAAATTTCTAAATAAAAAGGTAAATTTGTGTTTTCGCAAGTGTGGTTGCTTATCTAATTTTGTTAAAAATATCATGATGCTTAATTATGCAATAATTTTGTTAAAAATAAAAGTAAATGATTAACAAAAAAATTCAAATATATATTTATTTATATGTAACACTTAAACATATATTTAATTATATAATTAGATATTTTTATAACCTCAAAAATAGTGTTTGACAATTTTAAACTTAATTTTTCTTACATAATTAAGACCAATTATGTTAATGTAGCCTGGAAACGTTGTTCAATCCGATTTGAATATTTATGAAATTTGGGTCTGTAATGAGGGGCTAACAAGAACTGCTACTGTAATTCTTTGGGGACTTTAGATTTGTAGAAAACAAACATTAGGTTTGGACAATACCTGCTGCTCATCCACTGGAAATATTTTTTTTTCATGGACTTTAGATTCGGAGAAAACCAACATCAGTTATTTTTAGGATATAACTGGTATTTTTATCGTCTGCATGACCGCTACATCTGTTCAAATGTATCCATTTAAATAGTTCAAATCTGTTAGCTTAAATTATAATTGATCTGAATTTTATATATTACTATTTTAATTATTTAGGATTCAAAATAAAATGATAAAAATATATTTAGATATTTTTAATATTATTATTGATATTTAAGTATTAAATAAAAATAATAATATTTAATTATTAAAATTTTAAATTATATTGTTAAAGAAGATTTTTGGGAAAGTGTATGTCATAATTGTGGATTTGCCCATCGTGGAGTGGTCATGTAACAGGTCAAATATAAGATTTTTTCTTCTCTTCTTTTTGTTTTCATATGTTATATCTATTTAAAGATTGGATGTAACATATACTAAAAATGAAAGAGAGACGAAGAAATGTTTTTTAGAACTGAACAACAAATAATCTGTTTTTTATTATTTATTTTTTTAACAAAATCATGTGATAACTAAACAACTTGATATTCTTTATAGAAACACTTTTGAAATACAAAGGCCATAGTCTTTGAAAATTGTGGTTAAAATTACCAAACACAAACTGATCTAAAAATTTAGAACCTTATACAAGTTGCTTAATGTTTTAGTACATGTAAAACCCTCCAAAACAATCAAAATATATAACAATCTTTGTTTCCTCTTATTAAAAAGACCATGCACATTGTAATAGTAGTCATGTAACATATAAATTAAAGAATGGATGCAATATTTGTTCTTCATTTTCTTTTTTTACATATGTTACATCCATTTAAAATTGGGATGTAATATATGCCAAAAAAAAACAAAAAGAAACAAATAAATATTACATCGATACTTTACAGGTTATATAACCACTCTTACATCCAAATGTTGTGTGTAGCCATCTTAAAACAAGGGAAGAAAGTTTTTTATATATTTAAACTCTTTTACAAAATTTGACATGTATTGAACTATGATGGAGGGTTTTAAATAAATTTCTCAATAAATAGGTAAATTAATTATATCTACTCAATCTAGTTTTGTTAAAAATATCATGATGCTTAATTGTGCAATAATTTCATTAAAAATAAAAAGTAATTGATTAACCACAGAAGAAAAAATCAAATATATATTTATTTATATGGAACACTTAAACATATATTTAATTATATAATTAAGACCAATTATGTTAATGTAGCTCGGAAATTTGGGTGTGTAATAAGGGACTAATAAGAACTGCTACTGTAATTCTTTGACTTTAGATGTGTAGAAAACAAACATTATGTTTGGATAATACCTGTTGCTCATCCACTGATTTTTTTTTTTTCCTTGATTTTAGATTCAGAGCATTTAAATAATGTTTGGACAACCCCTGCTCATCTGCTGCACGAGAAGTGAGGATGGCCCCCACATGAGGTATTTTTAAGGAAAAAAGTGGTAATTTTATCGTCTAAATGACCGCCACATCCACATCCGTTCAAATGTATCCATTTAAATAGTTGACATCAGGTATTTTTAGGATAAAAGTGGTATTTTTCTCGTCTACATGGCCGCCATATCAGTTCAAACGAATCCATTTAAATAGTTCAAATCTCAAAATATAAATGATAAAAATATATTTTTAATATTATTATTTATATTATAAATTATAATAAAATAATAATATTTAATTATTAAAATTTTAAATTATCTTGTTTGAGAAGAATTTTGGAAACGGTACGTTATGATTGTGGATTTGCCTAATTAATGTATGGTTGTGGAGTGGTTGTAATAGGGAAATTAACTTATGGATGTAAGATTTGTTACTCTCTGTTTTTTTTCATATGTTATATTTATTTAGAGATTGGATGTAACATATGCTAAAAAGGAAAAAGATATGGAAAAATGTTCCATCTATATTTTAATTTATTCGTTACATAACCACTCTTACATTCAGATGCCATGTGTGGTCATTTTAATACGAGGCAACAAAATTTGTTATATATGTGGATTGTTTTTTAAACTGATACAACAAATAATCATATTTATTTTTTTTTAGCAAAATCATGTCATAACTAAACAACTTAAACCTTTTGGAATACAAAGAACATAATCTTTGCAGAATGCACTTGAAGTTACGAGACGTAAACTCAACTAAGAATTTAGAAACCTATGCATGTTGCTTAAGCATTAGTACATGTGAAGCTTTGCAAAATAGTCCACGTATATAACAATCTTTGTTTTCTGATAGTAAAACAACCACACACATATGGATGTAAGAGTGGTCATTTAACACATAAATTAAAGTATGGATGTAACATTTGTTCTTCTCTCCTTTTTTTTTTTGACTATGTTGCATCCATTTAAATATTGGATGTAACATATGTTCCTCTCCCTTCCTTTTTTAGCATATGTTACATCCATTTAAGGATTGGATGTAACATATTTTAAAAAAGAAAAAATATGAAGAAATGCTACATCCATACATTAATTTGTGGCTTGTGTAAGCACTCTTACATCCACATGTTATGTGTGGTCACATCCATCTAGATGTTGTGTGTATTTTTTTTTAATATGAGGCAACAAAGTGTGTTATATATTTGTACTATCTTTTAACCTGAACAACAAATAATCTATTTTTTATTATGTATTCTTTTAACAAAATTAGTCATAACTAAACAATTTGTATTCTTGTTGTAGATATATCTAGGCACTGCAACCCCAATAATATATGTCCATAAACCAAGGGCTTCTGAGTCCCTAAAAGTGTTGTTTCACAGCCTAGAGGAACAAGGTCAGTTGATTACATCATCTCCCGGAAAGTTCTTCAGAGAAAACTGCTCAGAATTGGTCAAAACAGGACCATACAGTCTGCTCAGTGATAAGGGTGTGATGCATCTCACCTCCCACATGCGAAAAGTGAGATGCATACTAAAGAGCCCTTTTGTAGGGTGTGATGGGTGAGAGTAGACAAATGGCATAGATAGTTTGCAAGGTGGATGATCATGGAATCTTCCAGAAACTTCTCCTGTGACACTCGACTCTCTGAATTTTCCCAAGGATGAGTAAGAGATTATGAATCTCCAAGTGGAACCAAGAACTATCAGAGAGAGGGCACTAATCAAAATCCCAGAAGTTGACTCACCCCCTTGCAAACATCTATACATGGATCCCTCATCCCATATATCCAAGGGCTAGAATTTTGCATCTTGTAAGGAAGTGTTGTTGGTTTCTTAGTGGAACATCATAGTGTTGGGTGATCTAAGCTTTTCATGAGGTGAAGAAGGGCTTTCATGCTGGTAGGATGACGCTGTGTTAGATCAATGGGTTGTAATCGTCCCTTCTACTCTTTCTATTAATAAATCTATTTAGTTTTCCTCCACATTCTTGTTTTTTTGATGAGATATGCATTTGTGTGGTCAATATATATCTGGTCCTATATTTTTTATGATTGTAGATCCCAGTACTTTGAAGGTATTATACTGTTTTGACTTTACAGGTACTTTTTGAAATTGGGTAAGCAAGGAAGGAGCGACAAAGATCTATTAGAGGGGAGAAAGAACAAGCAAGGAACCAAGCAAAAGATCGAGGTTGGTATTCTTTGCTCCTCTCCTATCTACTTCTGATAAAGGAAAACGAAAGTAACTTTAGTTTGTTTGTTTCTAGGATAGCTACCCATCTTAGTGGGAATAGCGGCTTTGCATGGTCAATACATTTCTTGATAAAAAAATGGAAACTCCACTGGGGAGCGAATAGCTTGTTTGCTTGTCTATATTTGTTTGCTTTATAAACTACAAATGGAGCCTGAAGTCAAAATAGCTAGCCTTCGAACTGCATTTTCCATGCAAGTGCAAAGTAGACCAATGCTACTTCAGTTTATCTCTGGGTTTTATTTATAAAATGGACAATTGATTTTCAAAAATCCTAATTACCCTGGTGGTGGCTCAAGTAACCTCATTAGATCAGCCCATGTGATTTGTATTTACTGACTATCATTAGCTCGACCTAAATCCCTAAACTAAGCTGCAAACTATGACCAAGAACCAAGTTGAAGTCTCGTCACTGGACCATTGCATCTTCTCTTCTTAGGAATTTGGATGTCCTGCACCTCCTGTGTGCAGTAGGTGAGATGCATCGCTATTTCCCTGTGTTATAGGTGCAATGATCAGATAAGACTGTTTTTGCCTCCAGATTTTTGTTTTTTGTTAACTCCCTTTAGCTTTATTCAAGAGTTTTGTTGTCTATGATTAGTATACCACTATGGAAACTCCTTTCCTTTGCATTATTCAGCCTCTATTATACAAATAACTGTAAATTTTTTTATTTTATTTTTTCCATTTATAGTTCTCCTTTACAAAGAAGAAGCTTAGTCGAACTGTCGTCTTTTGATTTGGAAGTGTCGCAAGTGTCATTTTCAATCAAAGAAAAGAATCCTACTATTCTTGATGCTCGATTACACTGTTACTCTTGTATTTGATTTGAATTAATAGTTTTTCAAGTGTCGAAAGAAGTTTTCAATTCAAATTCGCAAAGTGTTGTCATTATATTCCTTTCATCTTTTGAAGAGAAAATTATTAGTATTGTTGCTTTGAAAAGATAATTCAGATTTGTACTTAGCCTTCTCTTTGTCATTCACATATTAAGAAAGTGGAAAACAAATACATGCATGTGCATTTGCATTTATACTTCTTGTTAATTTTGATTTAGGATAGTGCATCTAGCGTGTGCTCTCTGCTCTATGTTGAAAGAATCTCGCTTCTCTTTCCTTAGTAGCTAGGATTTCCATTTCAAAGAGAAGAATAAATGATTGTTTATCATTTCAGACTGCATTTTAGGAATTATATATCTACATCACACAGTGAACCTTAAACACAAACTTCTTAAGAAAGATCAACTGTAAAATAAATTCAATGAACAAAAAAACGCTTTGGAACTTAACGCACAACATTTATAATGTCTAGGCTAGAGATGTATTCTGGCGTCATAAAGCCTAGTAACTATCGCTTTCATCATAGGTTGGGTGATTCTTCCTCTTTCAGATGAGAAGTGCCAGTATGGAATTGTGCTCCCACGTAATGTCGAGTATATATTGTGAGACCATAATAGGTTATATCCTTTATCCTTAGGAAGCCGTGTTTGCCACCCTATCGATCGCAATGCACTGAATACAACATTCAGGAAGATTGACTGTTGTACCGTAAAAAGTATTATGTAGTTTTGCAATTGGTTTGGTGATCCCTCTGTCTAGGTTTCCAGAGTAGTCTCTTTCATTCCTTTTCAGACTCCTCAAAGGAAAAGGTCCATCTGAGCACTTGTCACTTCAGGCTCATTAAAAATTGAAGGTGACTAGAGTCATCTTTACCTTTTTCTCGACTCCTAAAAATTGAAAAATGAAGTTGTGTCAAAGCATCATAAAATCTATTTTAATCGGAATAACGTCACTATTCCCTCATTGGTCTTAGGTTGAGAAAATGGAGTCCACCAACCAAGGAAATCCTAGTCCTTTCTCCTCTTGGGGAGATGTTGGTGCACCTCATATGGCCACATTGTCCCTTCCAGGACTTACAATCAGCTTCTAATATGCCTCTTCTCGACCTCTGTCATTCAAACCACCATGGTTTCTAAGCAATCAAATCAGTAACTAGATGATACTAGAGTCACCCCCCAACCTTCTGCTTCGTTTGTTTCTCCCTCCCCTCCTTCCTCTTTTCTTGGTGAAGTTGGTAAAGCTAAAAACCAAGTAACTGAGAAGAAGAAGAAAAAATACACACACTGCACCATCCAAACCTAAATCTCCATGTATCATTAGCAAAGGGTACCATTATCATCGAGATTGTCCTTGCATCTCTCGAATCTTAAGGGACTAGTCTCCTCGTTTGCACAATCCAGTGACGTCAACCTCTGACGATCATGTTAAGAGTACACCGTCAACTAGTGAAAACGAAATCTCTGGGAAGAAAGGAAAATATAAATTTCCTTATATACTGTGTAAAGGCAATCATGCCATCCACCGTTGTCCCTTCCTAGACGAAGCTAAAAGAGTCTTGGATAATTGTCCTACTTCACTGCTACAACTTCCTCCTAGATACAGGAAACTCTTTCCGAGTCCATCGCTAGTTGAAAGCCCGATTGACACACCTTTGTTTTTAATCGAAGCATCTATTATTGAAGATAAACCCTCTGAGTCCACACCGGACAAAAGTCATCAGGTCGAGACGGTAATCGACCCAGTCTTGTCTTTGGAAGGTCCATTTTCACATGATATAGTCACCAAAGAGAATGAGAACGACATCGTTCAAATTATTTTCATAAAGACAGACTCTGATGAATATGGGGAAATCTACCTATTCCTTTACTGTAGGAAGGAAGTTCATCATAGTCGTATCCGGCCGTTTATTCGATCCCACCTCCGAGCAACCTAGTCATTTCCTTCGATTGGAATCTACTAGGAAGACCCCATTTACCGTCTAATGTACCATTCAGAATCATTGTACAAGATAACATAATGGTTATGGTCAATAGTATCATATATGTAGGGGCTTATGTGAGTATCCTTTCCTCAACTTCTTGGAAAGCGATTGGTTCACCATCGCTTCTGCCTAAGATACGAAACCTAACAGGCTTCGACAGAGGAACCAATCGACCATTAGGGATCCTTCCAAATTTGCCTATAACTTTGACAGGGAAAACCATTTATCTGAAAATTTGTACTCCAAGGACCTTTAGATTATAATCTACTCCTTGGGCGTGACTACATTTATAGCATGGGAGCCATTATCTCCTCACTCTTTCGAGTAATGTGTTTTCTGCATAAAGGAAGAGTGGTCCAGCTCATAGACCAACATTCATTCCCCAGCTTACACATAGCTAATAGTCAAATTCCATCCCTAACTAGTTTTTTGACGCAAGAAATGTCTCATAAATCTCTAGTCCATGTACCTGATGAGCGAGAGTAATTCAGTGATTGTGATTGAAACCCAGGGGGCTTGGACCCTGGTCTGCCTCGGCAGAAGGACCCCAGGTATAAGGTGGGTTTCCACGTAGGAATATGACTGGTCTGACCCACCTGTTCATATAGGAAAGTGGTATTAGACTGGAATAAGATAGCTCCTTCAAAATGTATGCCTTTCCTGATAGAGAAAAAGCTTTGTTTGAAAATTGAAGGGTAACCTAGAAACTCTACTTTGTACGTTAAAAGGTATATTGAAGGGTAACCTGGGCACTCTACTTCATTATACCTGGGGGCATGCAAACCTTTTGGCATGGGAGTGAAAAGCAACCATTTATTTTCTTAGTTTGTAGATTCTCAACCCTTTAAACTAATAGGATTGGTCGTTCTTAGCTTACATAAAGAAAGGATATGGATCAAAGTTTCAAATGGTTCAAGCTCCTTAAAAATTAAACCTATCGGTGAGACATCCTTATTATATGACTAGCATGAGAAATTTTACACAAAGTTAAAGATCGTTAAAAATTAAACCTAACCAATGAGCACATGTTCCACTAGAGTTTAAGCCCATTAGAAAATGAACCAACCTCTAGTAAATAACCATTGCAAATGCATTGTCATTAGCTTTTGAGCCTTGGTCATGTTCTTACCATCACCTCCACTCTGTTTTAGCGTATCGTACGCCTCCGTTTGATTGTTTACCTTTCTCAGGAACAACTACGACGAGTGATTCTATTAGCCATCCTTGTAACACTACCATGATTGGAAAATTCCAAACCTTACCTGGAATGAGATGCTACCCAAAAATATCACTCGTTCCTAAAAAATGAGTCTCCTTTAAGCTCTTTTTATCTAACTCATAAAATATGAAAATATTGTGGAGCAATTGGCCTCTGCAACTCGTTAAAGCTATCAGAAGTGTTATCCCTCGTCTAGATTTTAATGTTTTTGGACCTGAGGGATTATTACAAAAAAAGATCAAGTGCTTGTCTTGTTTAGCTCGTTAAACTATCGAAAATTCATCCCTTTTGTATTATTTTATACCTTTTCAGACTTATGAGATTACATGATGGAAAAGGATCACTGGAGTTTCCTTTCCATCCCTTTTCAGACTCTCTAAAATTGAAAAAGGACCTAGTTGTCTTTGTCGTTAAACTCGTTAAAACCAATAGCGACAAACTTGTCCATGCTGACAAGAACGAGTTTCATTGTCGCTAGGCTCATTAAAACATAGAGACGGGTTTGTCTGAATGGAAGATTATAGAACAAGCATATGTTATCCTCCTCAATCTTGACAAAAATAAAGAGGTATTGGTCAGCAATGACTGGGGAAAAATTGGGAAGAAAACTTGAAGAAACTTTATTGGTAGCAAGTTGCTCTTGAACATGACACTTTCACTCTGTCACCATGATTGAATCAGGTTGGGTTATTCTGTTCACTGGTCATATCACCATTGGTCCACCGTACCATCCATTTTTTGTGGTTAATGCTACCAATCCATTTTAGTGTCGTCGATATGTTCAAGAGAAGTTGCTCAGAGAATTCACCAACCTAGCTTGTGCCTCATCCACTGCAATACCCTCACCCTTCATTATTTCATGTCTGCCACCCTGAACCATGTATCATCAGATCATTTTCACCTTCACAAAATCGTTTGCTCCGTTCTGTGTCGTAGATGTGGGATTCATTAAGGCCCTCCTACGACGAGTCACTTCTTGTCGAGGTCAGCTCATTATCCAAGAAGTCGAACTAGGAACAACCCTTTCAGTATTTTGAATCTTGCATTCCTCAATGGCAAGTTTCTCACTTCTGGCAACAATTTTACATCAATGGCCTTCGACTGAAATATTTTGCGAGGTGTTCTATGCCAAGTCCCATTTTCACACCACGTGAATTGTACTGTTGCAGATTGATGGTCATCGTCATTATCGGTGATTCCTCTCATACATGTTAATAGCTTACATCATTAGTTGGTAATCAGGCGATGTATTTCCATGTTCAACTCCAGAACATCCTTTCACATGGATTGACTTGTACTTCGGGCAAAGATTGAACAATATTGAAGACCCCAGATCTAGTTTTAGCCACCCAGTTTGTGATATATTTAGGAAAATAAAGACGTCAAATGTACATCACTATTGCGTAGATGATCATCCGAATCAAAGGATGATGGCTCTATCAGAATCATCAGTCTTCTACACAGACGATTGCTTGTCCTATGTAAATGAAAATTAATTTATAAAGCTAAGCATGGGAATGCTCGCCTCAGCTAGATCATGAAAATATTATGAAGAAAATGTATTGTATTGTATCTTATTACAGGTCTCCTTCTAGTTCGAAAAACCTTGGATCCTCATGATAAAGCATTTCATCCGAAATCAAAAGATTTATGACCTCATGCTTTAGGCACAACTGTTATAGACATACTTGGGCACTGCAACCCCAATCATATATGTCCATAAACCAAGGGCTTCTCAGTCCCTAAAAGTGTTGTTTCACACCCTAAAGGAACAAGGTCAGCTGATTACATCATCTCCCAGAAGTTCTCCTCAGAAAACTGCTCAGAACTGGTCAAAACTGGACCATATAGACTGCTCAGTGCTAAGGGCGCAATGCATCTCACTTTCCACATGCAAAAAGTGTGATGCATAATGAAGAGCCCTTCTGTAGGGTTCGATTGGCGAGAGTAGACAAATGGCAGAGAGAGTTTGCAAGGTGGATGATCATGGAATCTTCTAGAAACTTCTCTTGTGACACTTGTCTCTCTGAATTCGCCCAGGGATGAGTAAGAGATCATGAATCTACAAGTGGAACCAAGAACTATCAAAGAGAGGACACTACTCAAAATCCTAGAAGCTGACTAACCACCTTGCAAACATCTATATATGGATCCCTCATCCCAGAGATCCAGGGGTTGGAATTTTGCATCTTGTAGGGAAGTGTTGTTCATTTCCTGGTGGAACATCATAGTCTTGAGTGATCTAAGTTTTTCATGAGGTGAAGAAGGGCTTTCATGGTGGGAAGATGACACTGTGTCAGATCAATGGGTTGTAATCCTCCCTTCTACTCTTTCTATTAATAATCTATTCAAGTTTTCCTCCACATTCTTGTAGTTTTGATGATATATGCGTTTCTGTGGTCAATATATATCTAGTACTATATTGCTTATGATTGTAGATCTAAGTACTTTGAAGGTATTATGCTGCTTCGAATTTATAGGTACTCCTTGAAATGGGGTAAGCAAGGAAGGAGCGGAAAAGATCTGTGAGAGGGGAGAAGGAACAAGCAAGGAACCAAGCAAAAGATCGAGGTTGGTATTCTTTGCTCCTCTCCTATCTACTTCTCATAAAGGAAAACAAAAGTAACTTTAGTTTGTTTGTTTCTAAGATAGCTACTTGTCTTAGTGGGACTAGTAGCTTTGCATGGACATTAGATTTCCCGATAACAATTCCTTATACAAAACACTTTTGAAATACAAACGACATAGTCTTTGCAAAATGAGGTCAAAATTACAAAAAAAAATGTCAACTAAGAATTTATAATCTTATGCAAGTCGGTTAATGGTTCAATATATGTGAAACGTTGCCAAAATGTCCAAAAATATAACAATCCTTATTTCCTAGTATTAAAATGACCACGCATATCTCGAAGTAAGAGTGGTCATGTAAAAGGTAAATTAAAGTATGTAACATTTGTTCCACTTTATTTTTTTGCATATGTTACATCCATTTAGATATTGAATCTAACATATGCTAAAAAAAAGAGACGAAGAAAGGTTACATCTGTACTTGTGGTCATTTTAATATGATGCAACAAAGTTTTTTATATTAGGACTTTTCTTAAATTGAACAACAAATAATTATTTTTTTATTATTTATTTTTTTTAACAAAATCATGTCATAACTAAACAATTTGATACTCCTTATACAAACGAGACAATCTTTGTAAATTGTGGTTGAAATTACCAAACACAAACTCAACTAAGAATTTAAAAAGTTATGCAAGTCTCTCAATGATCCAATACATGCGAAACCTTGCAAAACAATCCTAATATATAACAATCTTTGTTTCATGATATTAAAACACGACCATGCACATGTGGATGTAAGAGTGGTCATGTAATATGTAAATTAAAGTATGGATGTAACATTTGTTCCTCTCTCTTTCTTTTTTTCATATTAAGTTACATCCATTTAAGGATTGGATGTAACATATGCTAAAAGAGAAAAAGAGAGGAAGAAATGTTACATCGACTTTAATTTATTGGTTCAATGACCGCTCTTATATCTACATGTTGTGTGTGGTCATTTTAATACGAGGAAACCAAGTTTTTATATATTTGAACTATTTGTTAAACTGAACAACAAATAATCAATTTTTTATTATTTATTTTTTTAACAAAAACATATCATAACTAAAAAACTTGATATTCCTTATAGAAACAGTGATAAAATAGACATAATCTTTGCAAATTGTGGTTGAAATTACCAAACACAAACTCAACTAAGAATTTAGAAACTTATGCAAGTCACTCAGTGGCATAATACATGTGAAACCTTGCAAAACGGTCCAAATATATATAACAATCATTGTTTCCTTACATTAAAACGACCACACACATTTGGATGTAAGAATGGTCAAGTGACAAGGAAATCAAAGTATGTATGTAACATTTTTTTCTCTCTCTTTATTTTTTTGTATATGCTACATGCATTTAAATATTGGATGTAACATATGCTAAGAAAGAAAGAGACTAAGAAATTTGACATCAATGCTTTAATTTACAAGATGCATAATCACTCTTACATCCAGATGTTGTATGTGGTCATGATGCTGTATGTGGTCATTTTTATATGAAGAAACAAAATGTGTTATATATTTGGACTATTTTTTAAACTGGACAACAAAAAATTATTTTTTTAATATTCAATTTTTTTAAGAAAATCATGTTATAACTAGACAACTCGATATTCCTTATAGAAACACTTTTCGAATACAATTTAGAAATGTTATACAAGTCACTTAATGTTTCAACAAATGTGAAACCCTGCAAAAAAAAAAATCAAAATATATAACAATCTTTGTTTCCACACTAAAAATACCACGCATATTGTAAGAGTGGTAATATAATAGGTAATTTAAAGTATGGATGTAACATTTGTTCTTATTTCTTTGTTTTCTACATATGTTACATCCATTCAAAGATTATAGGTAACATATGCTAAAAAAGAGAAAGAGATGAAGAAATGTTGCATACATACTTTAATTTATGGGTTACATAACACTCTTACATTCAAATGTTGTGTGTCATTGTTTTAATATGAGGGATCACAATGTGTTATATATTTGAACTATTCTTTAAATTGAACAAATAATGAGTCTTTTATCATTTATTTTTTTAACAAAATCCTGTCATAACTAAACAACTTCATATTCCTTATAGAAACACTTTCGAAATACAAACGTCATAATGTTTGCCAATTTCGGTCGAAATTATCAAACACAAACTAAAATAAGAATTTAGAAACCTTATACAAGTCACTTAATGTTTCGGGATACATTACCACTCTTACATCCAGATGTTGCACGTGGTCATTTTAATATGAGGCAACAAAGTGTGTTATATATTTGAACTATTTTTTAAATTGAACAACAAATAATTGTTTTTTTATTATTTATTTTTTTAACAAATCATGTCATAATTAAACAATTTGATATTCCTTATATAAACACTTTTGAGATACAAACAACATAATCTTTACAAATTTCTATTGAAATTACCAAACAGAAAATGAACTAAGAATTTAGAAACCTTATACAAGTTTCTTAATGTTTTAATACATGTGGAACCCTTCAAAACAATCAAATATATAACAATCTTTGTTTCTTCATATTAAAAAGACCATTCACATTGTAAGAGTGGTCATGTAACTTGTAAATTGATGTATGGATGTAACATTTGTCCCTCTCTCTTTCTTTTTTGCATATGTTACATCCATTTAAATATTGGATGTAACATATGCTAAAAAAAAAAGACGAAGAAATGTTACATCCATACTTTAATTTACCCGTTACATAACCATTCTTACATATAGATGTTCTATATAGTCATTTTAATACAAGGAAATAAAAATTGTTATATATTTCCATTGTTTTACAAATTTGACATGTCTTGAATTACCACTAAGTGTTTTAAATAAATAAATAGATAACTAAATTTATGTTTCGTAATTGTGTTAAAATTTCAATAACAGTTTACTCAATCTGGTTTGGTTAAGAATATCATCATGGTTAGTTGTGCAATAAGTTTGTTAAAAATAAAACTAAATATTACATTTATTTGGGGTTTATATTAACAACAAAAAGTAAAATTCAAATATATATTTATTTATATAAGATAAATTATATAATTAGATAGTTTTATAACCGTTTAACAATTTTAAACCTAAATGTCTTATATAATTAAGACCAATTATGTTAGTGTAGCGCGTAAAAATTGTTCAATCCGATTTGAATATTTACGAAATTTGGGTCTAAGATGCTAACAAGAACTGCTACTGCAATTCGACAATACCTCTTGCTCATCCACCTGAAATTTTAATTTGTTTTCCTAGGCTTTAGATTCGGAGAAAACGGGCTTTTAAATAATGTTTGGGCAACATCTGCTCACCTGTTGCAGAAGCAGTCCGCATGGCCCCCACATCTTGTATTTTTATCATAAAAGTGGTATTTTTATAGTTTGTATGGTTGTCACATCCGTTAAATGTGTTAATTTAAATAGTTTAAATTTTTTATTCAAGTTTCTGTCATATATAATAAATTAAACAAAGTTTTTTTCTAAAAAATATATGAGAGAATCTGTTGGCCAATGTTTTTCAAACCAACCAATATATTTGAAATTTATTAAGTTAAATTATAATTATTTACAAATTACTATAATATACAAATATTTATATCTTTGAAATTTACATTAATCATAAAATATTATTTTATATTTTTAATATTATTATTATATTTAAATAATTAATAAAATAATAATATTTAATTATTAAATTTTAAATTATATTGTTAAATAAGATTTTTCTAAAATCTACAATTATGATTTGTGGATTTTCCTAATACATTATGTTTCAAAAAAATATTTAATCAACAATAATTTATTTACTATAAAAATTCATGTTACGAGTTTTTAAATTACAATGTAAATATTAATTTATTTTTAACAAAATAAAGTAAGTGTAGAAATATATTTGCTAAGAATTAGATTATAATATAAATATAATTTATTTTAACCAAAAAAAATTATTTAAGGAAATGAAAGTATCTAAAAATATCTATGCTAAAAATCTTAGATTATAATATTACTAGCAATTGTCTCGAAAGGTACAAAGAGAGGCTGATAAGATTATTAAATTGAAATTGTTGAATTTTTCTAGAAGAGTTAATTGGTTTGTGGAAAATCTTGTTTTCTTGCACTGGATCATTGTGAAATTACTTTTCTTTAGATGTTTTGTTTATATCTATATTACAAGGAACACATTAAATGTCTTATTTCATTTTAGATTAAGTTAATTACGTAAAATCAAGAGGTTAAGTTAATTGCCCAAAATCAAGAAACCTATATAAATGGCCAAGCATATACGAAGAATACATCTCATTTATATGCAATACCAAATCCATCTTTTCTTTTCTCTGAGTAAAATTTCAAAAGCATGAACACATGCTATTTCACATGCACAATAAACCCAACTTCTGAAATTTCAATGCTTGGATGCATCCCATTCATATGCTACAGTAAACCCATATTTTCCTCAAATTTCAATCCATAAACACATCCATTCATGAGCCATAACAGAACAACAACAAAAAAAACCCAGCCCTGTAATGGAAGAGCATTATCCCAATTCAGAAGCAAAGAAGTAGCAAATATAAACACCAGGGTTCGACAGTCTTGACTACATAAACCAATCATTACCATCTGAAAAATCAAGAAAATAAAGATGATGACTAGTTAAGGAGATGATACTGACCCTTTTTCTGGCCTTCTTTGTCCGCCTTTCACCCGGAAGGCTTCATGCTCTCGCACAAAATGACGAATGTTGACTTCAAAAGCTGCAACATTGTCCTGTGGTAGAACAAAATTGGACAACCTAGTTCCAGAAATAGGATCTACCTAAGATTTCCCCAGTGGCAATATGATCAAAGTTTTTGCATAACAAGGCCAGGTACATTATGTGCCCTCTACTTTGTAATTGAAGGCTGTGTCTCACAATGGCGGGAAGGTCTTGTCACTTGCCCAATAAAAATGGAAAGGAAGACATTCAGACATATCTGCTGATTAGAAGCAGATATGCAATCAAGAAATGATTCACACTCCCCTGGAAAAATGACGAAACGAAGAGCTCATCTTCCTCAGAAACCTATTTGGAGAAGAACTCATCTTGAAAGAAATAGGGATTTTTTATAACACAGTAAAGCTCAAGTAAAAAAAGTTTCCAGATGTCTCAGGAATGCTGTGGAGAGAAGAATTGGACCTCTCTTATGCAGAATCACTCCAAAATGCTTTCCACCTTGGTGATTTTAAAGGTGCATGGAAGGGCACAACTGACAGCCTATCAAACTCAAATCATGCTTTAATAACAAAATAGATATAACACGTCCTCCTACTAACAAAAATGTGAATTGATACTCTGGTTCAATTTCTCAGATGAGGGAATTAGTTATGAGAATATTTAAGATATCTCCACATTTAGACTGAGGTGGAATTCATCGAAGGTTTGAGTGCCCTCCCTTCCTTCAGAAAACCTGAACAACAATCATTTATTGGTCGCCCAAAGGATGAAAACATAAACCCGTAGAAAAAAAAAGTAGAATATTGAACAATCTACCTGGCTGGTGGGAAAGTGAAGCAGATGATAATTTCTACTGGAAACCGTGTAAGTCCCATCCATCTATTCGATTCCATGATCTCGACATGCCCATGACCTATCAATTTTTTTTTGCCTGAAAAATAAATAAATAAACACCTTAAAAAATAGAAAACCATTGGAATCAAATGTATGAAATCAAATATTGTTAATGATTAACATATAGCATCACAAAATAGATACAACAATGTCAGGATTTTTGTACAGTCCAATTATAAGCTACTCTAGAGTAACAATTTAACATTTGGTAGAGTAGATGAAATTGGAATACTATGAATACAAATATATGCAAACAAATTCTATGAAACATTCTTCTTTTTCATAGCATAGCAGGAGCCATTCATGGATATGCTCATGATCCCATGATGTTTATTAACTACTATGATTCCTTCGGACATACATACCCCACTGTCAACACTTTGAATTAATGAATATGGTTGGTTAGAACTCTGTGTAACGAATCAGGACCAATTTCTCTAATTAATTTAGATGTAAGGTATCGATCTACACGAACCTGGTCATCTGGAAATAATATATTGATGTGCAAAGTAACTCATAAATCACAACATATCAATTTCATGGCCTGCAAAAACTTGTAAACTCAACCACTGAGATAAAATAATGAAGTTAAATAGCATTTTGAACTGTTAAAAATAGAAGGAATGAAGGTCGAGTACTATGTAATCCACACAGTCCACCAAGTGAAAAGGCTAGCTGGCATGACTACTCACCGACAAAAATAATTTAACCAACCAGCGGAAACACAATATCAAACAAATAATTTACGTGGAAGGAAGAAGTAGAGCACTATCACTGTAAACCCTAAAGCCTGCACTACCTCCTCCATTTTTCTTTGATTTGGTTGGACCACTTGTAAAATTTGAAAGACATTAAAATTGAATGATGGAAGGAATCAATTATTGCCATTAATTGAGTTTCCCTCTAATATTACATTTATGGGTAACAAAATAAATATAACAAGATCCAACTCTATTTCAAATTCCAAGAGAAGAGAATTACATGACAGAAATAATTAAGATGATAGGATTTGCACATTCAGACTCCAACGGAGTGCTTTGAATTTTTTACTGCCCTCCCTCCCAGTAAGCTAAAGAACAGTGATTTATTGGTCCCCCAAAGGGTGAAAAGCATAAAAGCTAACTAAGATTGAGTTTGTGTCCTGACTGGATTTTTCACGACACCAGGCTGACGGTAGTCTTTCAACTGTGCTAGGCGGGGTGCAACACCACCGAACACTTTCTTTTCACCAATACTTAGGTTCGTGGACTATGCCTAACAACTTATCCTACTTAGTTTGTGTTTCTCAACAAAGTATTATTAATGCTCCTTTATACCAATGAACACCCATACACATTCATTAACATCAACAACTATACATGAAGAACACAATTGCACAGTATAAAGGGAGGGGCAACTCCCTGAACAATGAGTCTGCCTAGTAATATACTATACAATATTTTACAATTTACAAGCTTTACAAGTATACTTGGAACCTCCAAGTTTCATACTTAGCCAAATTTAGAATCTTTGACAAAACTCGGTTGCGTAGCTCGTTAGCACCTCCGCATGGCTGCTGCATGACTCACCAACCCTTCGTCACCTTGTCACACGATTGTGTTGTTTGCCCAACTTGGGCACACCTCCAAGTCACCACACACGAGAGCCTCTGCATGAGACACACCTTTGTCAACAATCTCAACACTTCACCAAAAGTCACACCATGCACACTTGCACGACGGGCGAGCGCTCAACCGAGTCACCTAAGAACCCGTGCCAAGTCGTCACACAAACCAAGCGTTCACCCTTTGTTTCACCATCAGGCACTCCTTCACACAACCCGGGAACCACACACCCCTACACGCCCTTCTCCAACCAACGGGAACTCGTCTACCCGTGCCCTTCACCCAAACCAAGAAATGACACTTAACTCCGTGTGGCCTTGCCCAAGAACAGGTGCATCACAAAACTGCGCCTTCCTCTTCTTTGTTGTGTCCACACCTTACTTTTGTGCTTTTCTATTCTTCATGAGCTAAGTTGCTTTTTGAGCGATGGTTGAGCATTGTCCAAATGGGCTCCAACCCATCACTAATATATATGAGCATAAGGCGAGGTCGCAAATACCCAGCCAACCTGCCCATGCCCTTAATGCCATTGCAATATGCTTCCAAACTTCATGTCGGCCTCCTTCCAATTATTGGTCAGCCCATGGGTTGAGTGCTCATGCTCCCCACGCCTATAAACGACTCTCCCTCCTCTATTATGTGCATAACTCCATGCATATGTGAATCTGAGCTTCGCACTTCTTCTAAACCGCGCGCTCGAGGGATGAACAACTCGTCACACTAACCAGGAGATCGCTCCAAGGACTGCAGGTCCTTACAGGATTAGACAAGAAGACATTGAACCAGATCAAGCGCAGGTAGTTTTAATTGGTGTATGGGGTATATAATTTAGTACTCATCAGTGTTGGCCAAAAGCCAGGGAAGAAGAACAATGATTGCCAAAAGCCACAGAAGAAGAAGAAGAAGAAGAACTGGCAGACCAAAGAAATGATTAATTCTGAGGCCAACGGTGACATAAAAGAATGGGAAAAAGCAGTAAAAATATCTTCAAGAGTGACATAAAAGAATGAGAAAATGTAGTAAAAATATCTTCACATTCAGGACAAAGAGGTCCCTTTCACGATCGATGATATATACTTCTTTACAAGATTGTCGAGGCGGGGTGATTCTATTTCACTAACAAGACGTGCCCTCGGGGGTAGACCAGTGAAAGATTATTTGCATCAAATATGTAGGAAGGGTGCCCAGCCTAGTAGAGAAGGAAGGATACCTATCATGGATGTTAGTGATTTACTGTTAAGGATGATCATTTTTACCATTTCTAAATTGACTGGCAGTGCAACACTTCATTAGGCCAACAAATCATACATGCAGTATGCTTTAGAATGTTCAGAGCCAAAGGTGTTCAACTGATGCGAGGCTATCTTTTCATCTGTGAAAGAGCAACTGACCAAGGTGAAAAAAGGAAAGATCAAGAATTTCATCCATGGATCAATCATGTCTTCTTTTTCCCTCGAGAGAATTCCTCTCTTATAGCCACAACTTATTTCATTGGGTGTATCTAGACCGAGAGAACCACGGATGCAGAGGTGCATAGATCTTATGGCTAGGCATGGTACATATTCTTCAATCATATTTACCCTTACATTCTTCAAACAGTTCAATCAACAGGAGATGAATTTTGCAGAATATCCATATTGAGGAATGGATTTCCATGGTGATCCAGAGTTACCATTACTTATTAGACCAATGTGGTTGCTATCGGTAAATTGTTTGACAAAGTGTTTTTAATTTTTTTTTTTTTTTGCATTTTCTGTGCTTTCTTGATTAATTTCAAAACTAAAAAATAAAAATAAAAAATTATATGTGTACAGATATCAATTCGGTTCAACCTATGGGGGACCCATGAGATGTAGCTAGACTAGCACAGAAACTTGTAGGGAGAGCGATTCTCTGAGACTTGGATTTGGCCGAGATTCTAGCTAAATTGCAAGATCACATAGACAGATTAACCCTAGGTATTTTGAATGTCCGGATCGAGGAGCTACCTATGCAACTGTAATGCCACACCATTGGTGTACCGGGTCATTGGATGAGACTCTTGCATATGGTAACAGAGGTAGTGACCTGCTATCATGAGCACCATTACTCTACTTAGGTATTTTTTCTACATACATTTTAGTTTTGGGTCAGATGATCAATTTTTGTCTTGGACACAAAGTGCTTGTAATTTTTTTTTACAATTTTCTATTTCTTTCAGGGTTTTATTATGTTTGAGTGATGAAATCCTATTCAACTAATGATGCTAATTGAAAATATTTACTTTACATATGTTGCAAATGTCTATTTAACACATAATTTGCTACAGAGTCAGTTAATGTATTTAGATTTAAGGAAATATGTCGATATTGAATAAACTCAAAATACCTTTCGAAAATACGAACTCTAAGGAACATACAATAAATTGTTGGGTTTGGGATAGTATAGATGCTAGTAATTTGTACTACATTGAGCTTTGAGTCCAGCCTAATGATTATTCAGCGGATGCCAAGTGAAATGGCATAGGAGAGAACTTCAATCAACGTGTTATACTCAGCGATATTGTTAATTGATTGGCCAATGCAAAACCCTCTAAAACTCATTAACTCACTTCTTGGAGAAAAAATAGCCCATGTTACAGAAGATAGGTTCTGCGTACTACGACTAGCACCATCGGCATAACCAACAAATGGTTCTAAAAAGTTCAACATTTGTAACAAATGCGAAGTGGATTACTTAACTGAATAAAAAACCTAAATGAAACGTACTCACAGATGAAATCCAAGCATATTTACATGAGTTTTACCATACATAACTAAGCATAGTAACATTTTAAATACAACCCATTTCTAGGCTTAGATAATGGAATTTTGCCATAATGTACTAACTTGTAGGCACCTTTTGTCAAAACGTGCTTAACAATATAAGGACCCATCCAAAGTAGTTCAAGACCTGGTCACCATCTGAGAAGACACAAGGCTTGACATTTTTATCATATTGCTCCTTTACACATTTCTTGTGCACTTTGTTAGCGAGTGTGGCATCACGACAAGTCTCATCTAGATGTATTAATTCCAAGAAACATGCTTCTTCTTTAGAATTATTAGGTACGGGGTCAATTGCGAGTTTCAGTGATGAAATTTCACATTGAATTGGCAAGACTGCTTCCAAACCATACACCAATGAAAAGGGTGTGAATCTAGTATCATTTCTCATCGAGGTCCAATATGCCCACAAAGCCAAGTACAAGATTAAATGCCAATTTCATTTATGAACTCCAATTATTCGTTGCAACATATGCTTAAGGACCTTGTTAATAGCCTCAACTTGCCCATTAGGCTGCAGATAATATGGAGTAGAAATATCATGTGACAGTCCTAATTTGGCAGGCAATGGAATTTTGCCATAATGTACTAACTCGTAGGCACCTTCTGTCAAAACGTGCTTAACAATATAAGGGCCCATCCAAAGTGGTTTGAATTTTCTTGCTCCTATTTTATCATAATCTTGATCGTAAAGCAAGACCTGGTCACCATCTGAGAAGACACAAGGCTTGACATTTTTATCATATTGCTCCTTGACACATTTCTTGTGAACTTTGTTAGCCAATGTGGCATCACGACAGGTTTCATCTAGATGGATTAATTCCAAGAAACATGCTTCTTCTTTAGAATTAATAGGTAGCGGGTCAATTGCGAGTTTGAGTGATGAAAGTTCACATTGAATTGGCAAGACTACTTCCAAACCATACACCAACGAAAAGTGTGTCAATCTAGTAGCATTTCTCATCGAGGTCCAATATGCCCACAAAGCCAAGTACAAGATTAAATGCCAATTTCATTTATGAACTCTAATTATTCGTTGGAACATATGCTTAAGGACCTTGTTAATAGCCCCAGTTTGTCCATTAGCCTGCAGATAATATGGAGTAGAACTATCATGTGACAGTTCCTAATTTGGAGGTCAACTCAACTATCATGTGATTGGGAAAATGTGACCCATGATCTGTTACTATGGCCTGTGGTACACCAAACCTGGCAACCATGTTGTTGAAGAAAAATAATGCATCTGTTTCACTGCTCTTGTTCAATATAGGCATCGCCTCAGCCCATTTATTAAAATAGTAAACAATGACTATAATATACCCATGCTCCCGAGCTGAGGTGGGGTTACATGTCATAAAATCAATGCCCCATTTAGTGAATGGTCCAACAATGACTACTATATGCAAACATGCAGGTGGTAATATAGTTTTCCGATCAAATATTTTACATGCATGACAACTTTTGATAGCAATTATGTAGTCTTTGAATATTGTTGGTCAAAAGTAACCATCACAGAGAATTCCCTGTGTTGTAGCATATCCAAATGAATGTCCACCATAAGTGCCTGAATGACATTCATTCAAAGCTTTCTTGTCCTCCTCATGAGTGAGGCACCTATGTAAAGTTGTATCGATACCACGGAGATAGAGCGCATAACTATCCACTTTGAATATTCCCCCCCCAACAATTGACGTGACAAAATATATGTCATAGGGTTGCAATTGGAGATAATTATAGTTTTACGCTAGAGGATATAGTGGAAAAACCGCTGCACAGCGTGAATGACTGCCAAAGCTAACTTTTCAACATAAGAATATTTTATTTTTGTATCATTGATATTATGTCTCAAATAATATACGGGATGTTATATTCCATCTTCTTCTTGGACTAAAACTATTCTGATGGTTGTATCTGTAGCGGTCAGATATAGGTAATAGTCTTGTTGATTGTTTGGGGTATACATTAATGTTGCTCTAATCAGGGAATCCTTAGGAACACTAAAGTAATCTTGCACAACCTGATCCCAATAGAAGGGTACCCCTGTCTTCAACAAATGAGTAAAACCTTTAGCCATTTCACCATAGTTTGCAATGAACCTCCTCAGAAAATTTGCCATGCCTTGAAGTTTCTGTAGCTCTAATAAATTTGAAGGTGGAGGCAAGTCAAGTATTGCCTGGACCTTAGTTAGATCAAGTCGAATTCCATATTTTGAGACCACAAATACAAGAAATCAATCAGAGACAACACAAAACACACACTTGTGTGGATTGATCCATAGTTTGTAGTGTCGACACCACAAGAATATTTCTCTAAGATGTTGTGGGTGATCAATCTGCTTTCCTGAATGAGTAGTAAAGTCATCAAGATATGGTTGTACAATGTTCTTAATGTCATGGAAGGCATAGTCCATTGCCCTCTCAAATGTAGCTCCTTCATTCCTCAAGGCAAAAGGTAACTTCCTATACCGAATGTGCCCCATGGACAAATAAATGGAGTTTTTGAATGATCCTCTAGGTAGATATTGGCTTGATTGTAGCCGGAAAATCCATCTATGAATGAAAACATTTCACATATGGAACATTTTTCAATAATCTAGTCGATGAAGGGTGTAGGACAATTTTCTTTTGGAGATGATTTATTTACATCCGAGTAATCAACAACACTCTAATTGTTGTTTTTCATCACAGGAACAAAATTTGATACCCAATCAGTAAGAGGTACACGGTAAATGAATCCAACACGAATTTTTTTTTTTCAACCTTTGCCTTAATGGCAACATCTTTCTTTGCATGTACATGTCTAAGCCATTGTTTTACTGGTTTGACATCATGGTACATTTGGATTTGATGTTCAACAATGCTTAAATCAATGCCTAGCATCTCATCATAAGACCATGCAAATATATCTCTAAATTCACGAAACAAAGAACGGTAAATATGCAGTTCCATAGGAGAACAAAATTTTCCAACATGAATGTTTTCTACAATGTTAGGCTTGGTTGAAATGTTTATAGAAATGGTTTCTTCTATATTAGACAAATTAGGCTCAGAATCTACCGAATCTATTCTAACAAAATTCGAAAGGAAATTTACAATTCAAGGGCGTACTAGATCATCTAAATAATCTACACTAGAATCTGGAAGATGGGAACAATGATGATAATCTTTGCAGGGTTCTTCTCCTATCATTATTGATTGGATGATTCCCTCATCTTTAGAATATATACAAGAAAAAGGATCTGAAGAAGTACCATATTCAAGTGAACGATCTACCGATTCAATTAGTGAATATGGATTTAGAAATGTCACACAAAAAAAAAAATTGAATGCTATGCAAGCTCGATAGGGCTTAGCACATAACCTCATTAAATCTTTCATCTCCAATACTATTGGTGATCCTCTTTAAGTTAGATGAAGTAGAGGATATCATATTACATGTCTCAACTCTCGCAACTTCCAAAACCTGAGATGGTGGAGGAAGTGTAAAAGTAGCCATTAGGGAAGGATCTTTGAAAATACCTACACCAACAAATTGAAGTGAAAGTGGTGGTCCATTAACAAATGGAATGCTTCCCATAACTTGAGAACTAGAGGAAAAAATGAGGTTTCGTCGATAACTATTATTCCCCCTTTATGAGGAAATGCAATCGTATGAAAGTAAGTGGAAAGAACAACACCCATAGCATAAGCCCATGGTTTTCCAAGTAAAATGTTATAGTCAAGGGGTTTGTCAACCACCTCAACCTCAATAGTTATTGTTTTGCCCTAGCTCTAATTACAAATTATTCAAAATCCCACATGAAGTATAGGTTCTTCCATCAAAAGCTTTCAATGTGTTTGGTGATCTTGACAACATAGGTGACCCCAGTGTTTTCCAGTAGCTCATTGAGATAATACAGGTAGAAGATCCCTCATCTATGATAGTTCGATGAATATTCTTGTTGAGAGCTTTAATCAGAATTCGAAAAGATAATTGTGCTAGAAACTATGGCATATATCCTGATTGATTAAAAGTCAGAAGATTAGAATCCATTGGATTTACTCCACCTATTTCCAACAGTAAATACTGCTTCTAGGAGGGGGAATTTTGCAACACCTTAAGCATCAACATAGCAGAAGGAGACCAAGCAAGATCTTCTACTATGTTGTAATTTTGAATATCTATGAAGATATAGCGAGAGAATATTTGAAACTCAGGCACATGTATCATCAATATTTTTGCTCAAATAGCTTTTTTTAGCTTCTGAAACATTGCAGACAAAAATTTATAGCGAAAATTCCATGATGACCTCTTTGGAGTAGCAAAACCCTAGAATCCAAAGCTCTGATACCAAATGTTATGAAACTAGCTCACGAAAAGATAGAAAATATAGATTAACGATGTAGAAATCAGCCTCTTCGAGGGGTAACCTCCTTTACATTACACAAATAAACAATTCTTGGAAGATATAAATGACAATACCTACTTTCTATCTATAGGAGTCTAAGGAGTCCCAATACAATCGTAACCTACATAAAAATAATTTCGTACGACCACATCAATAAAAATAGTGGGCTTCTATGGGGTACAATAATAACAACATCGTAACTATATGTGAACAATGTTACAAAAAGGGGGATGCACTAATAACAATAGGGGTTTACACTAGTAGTGTAGGGACCTAACATGCCCCTCTCCTTCAAAATATTTTGTAGTGAGTGCTTGAGTAGTTTTTAATGCTTCTGTATAAAATTCTCATCCTCCCATGTGGAATATTCAATGGGTAAGTTCTTCCACTTGATGAGATACTCTGAAATTGATCGATTTCTTAGCTGTCGATTTTGACTAATTGGGGTACCAATATAATTTTTCCTTCTTCCTCAAGTTCTAGCAATATTGTTTAAACTGGGATCTTCTGCAAATTTTGAATGAGTACTCACACTTCTTTGTCATTGTTCCATTCATCCTTTGCTTCATTTATCCAATCTATTTGTATAATAAAAATGGAGCAAAACAATGCTTCCACATGCTCATCCTTTATTGAGACTGCATCTGCAACAACATGTTTCTTCCCCTTTTTGTAGATGATTTCAAAGTCATAACCCAATATATTTGTGACCCATTTTTGTTGTTCTTCTAAAGATAATCTTTGTTCTAAAAAGTGTTTAAGGCCATCATGATCTGTTTTTACCTTGAAGTGTCTTCCCATTATATAAGGTCTGATGTTTGGAGGAATACTTCCTTGAATCAAATCAATGGCATGATCATGATCACGAATACCATGGAATGATTATCCAATACTTTTTGGAGATCTGGAGAAATATGACTTTCATGTGGTAACCTCTTGTGAACATAATTGTGCAATTGCACCTCAATTTTCTTTCTTTAGAATCTTTTTCATTCTGTTAGAGCTGATTATCTTTCCCAGTTTCCATGTGATACCCCGTAATTTAACTTCCTTTCCTTTAGAAAAAAATCATGAGAAGTTCTTGAAAATTAAAAGCTATTGTAGCCAAGGATTGTAGCCATTGGAATCCAGGTACAACATTGACACCAACCATTAGAATGGAAAGCATTGGTTTATTCAATACATATTCTAACATGGATAAGTTGATATTATCATAGTTTGTAGAGAAATTTATGGTTCCTCCACTTCCAACCGTCACTTGACACTTTGGTGTTGGATATATGAATAAATTCAATTCCTTAGCTATCTTACAATGAATAAAATTACGGGTACTACTCGAATCAGTCAACACTCTTACCTTTTTCTTCTTGACATGTCCTTCTACGTTGATAGTTTGAATGGTAGTTTTGGTCAATGCATTACAATATGGTAAAATCCATTTCTTATTTATCCAGGTTTTGTTCTTGGTGTATATCCTCTTCTTTTGACATTTATTGTTCCTTTTCTTCCTCCTCCTCACAATCTATGAAAAGTAATTTCTTCTCATCACACTTATCGCCTTTAATGTATTTGTTATCACAACTGTAAAAAACTCGTTTTTCTCTTTTTTCTTTGAATTTTTGTGGTGTCAACCTTGTAGGTTGTGGAAGGCTAGGGGCAACAAAACTTCCATCTTTATAGTTGCGAGTGGTAGGCTTCCATGTTTCCATAATTTTTCCTTCCATTTTAATTTTCAACCAGAATGCCTTCTCCAATCATTTACGTTCCCAAACATGAACCTCATGTTGAATGTTATCCTTTAAACTCCCTATGAAGACATCAATCATCTACCTATTTGGAATATCATTTACCCTTATATTCAATTTTGGAAGTCCATAATGTGCTCTGCATTCAACCCATTCATTTGAGATTTATCAATTGGCTAAAGAAGTTGTTTCACTTGGTATACTCATAATGTGTTATCATTTCCTCTATGCAAATTGACCAAGTGACAAGTGGTTTACGAGAACAAAGCACTTTTATACCATAAAAAATTGATTCAAATCTAAATATAATTATGCAATACATACCTTTTGTAATAGTTTCACATCATGTAGATCAAAATATTAATCCATCTGTAGTAACCATGTTATGAGATCCTTTCCATCAAAATTCATCATATCGATCTTTGGAATATACAGGGTCATAAATCCAATGTTAGATTCTACGAAATCAAAATTAACATTTATTGTTTTCTCATTATGGGTTTCCTCTACTATCTTTTCATCATTAGGAGGCCTTTCTTGTTGTAGCTTTGTCCCACCTTCCTTCAAACCTTCCATGTACTTCTTCAAATCTTCCATGCCTTTCCTCCTGTATCCTTTCATACCATCGATATCAGCTTCCATGGCATAGGTAAAATAATTTATCTTAGCTTTAATTGCATTCTTCAAATCATCCATCCAATTTTGATTACTAGGTGTTTCTACTTTCTTGATTCGACTCATTCTTTTTATTTCTTTTAGCAGCTCGATATTTAGTCTATTATATCATTGAAATTTTATATGTCCGAGGTCTAAAATTGTGACTTGCAGTGGGGCTCTGTGTCGTCTTTCCAATGCCACCAATCTAATCGGACTTGGATTCCCCAATAAAGAGTTATGCCAAATCTCCCAAGATGACCTAATTATATACTTTTTTCAGTAGAGAGAGCTTGTATGAAGTGCCACTTGTCACTGTTTCATCCTTCGTACGTAAAAAAATGTTCAAAAACTAATTTTTGTCGTCTTTCTGTAACTTCTTACGAAACTTCAATCTAATATCGAGAGAAACATTTATGACGATATTCCCAAGCTCACATGTTTGAGATGTAATTTGGGAGCTCGCCAAAACCCTAAATGTCTTGAACCATACCTCTACAAATATAGCAAAAAAAATCTCAAATTTGGGCTCGAGCTTAACTAAGATTTCAGCTAAATGGGTTTTAATTTTAGTGTCTAAACCTTCGTAGAAACGAACGTATAGAAAAAAAGCCACGATGATCTATTTGAGATGGAATTCTTGAGCTTGCAAAAACCCTAACTTATTCAGAACATATATCTGAATATATAGCGAGAGACGACCTGAAATTCAAACTCGAGGACCAGCAAGATTTTGGCTCAAATAGGTTTTTTTAGCTTCTGAAACATTGCAGAAAAAAGTTTTGTGAAAATACCATGATGACCTCTTTAGAGTAGCGAAACCATAGAATCCAAAGCTCTGATACCAAATGTTACGAAATCAACTCACAAAAAGATAGAAAATATATATAAACAACTTAGAAATCAGCCTCTTCGAGGGGGAAACCTCCTTTACATTACAAAAATATGCAATTCTTGGATGATACAAATGAAAATAACTTCTTTCTATATATAGGAGTCTAAGTGGTCCTAATACAATCAGAGCGTGCATAACAATAATATCATAGGGCCACAACAATAAAAATAGTGGGCTTCTATGGGGTATAATAATAACAACATAGGGACTATATGGGCACGATAATACAACAAGTGTATTGCACTAATAACAATAAGGGTTTACACTAGTAGTATAGGGACCTAACATGCCCCTCTCCTTCAAAAGGTGTTGTCCCACACACTTGAGTAGTTGTGGATGCTTTTGTATAAGATTCTTGTCCTCCCATGTGGAATCTTCAGTGGGTAAGTTCTTCCACTTGATGAGATACTCTGAAATTGATCAATTTTGTAGTGGCCAATTTCTTATTTCTATGACTGCTTCGAGTTCCAATATGGTTTTTCCTTCTTCATCAAGTTTTGGAAACATTGTTTGAACTGAGATCTTCTACAAATTTTGAATGACTGCCCATACTTCTTTATCATTGTTCCATTCATACTTTTCTTCATTTATCCAATCTAGTTTGATCATAAAAATGGAAGAAAACAATGCTTCCACATCCTCATCCTTTCTTGCGAGTGCATCTGCAACAACATTTTTCTTCCTTTTTTTATAAATGATTCAAAAGTCATAACCCAACGTCTTTGCGACCCATTTTTTCTATTCCTATAAATATAATCTTTGTTTTAAAAAAGTATTTATGACCATCATCATCTATTTTTACCTTGAAGTGTCTTCGCTTTAGGTAAGGTCTAATGTTTGGAGGAACAATTCTTGGAATAAAATGAATAGCATGATCATGGTCACGAATAGGTGGGAGGCCTTTGTAAGTCTTAGATGTGTTGGAATTATTGTCCAGGACTTTTTGGAGATCTTGAGAAATAGATGATTTTTATGTGGGAACCTCTAGTGAATGTAATTGTCCAATTGCGCCTCGTTGTTCTTTATTTAGAAGCTTTGTCATTTTGTTAGAGCCGATTATCTTTCCAAGTTTCTGTCTGATACCCCTTAATTCAACTTCCTTTCCTTTAGAAAAAGAATTCATGAAAAGTTCCTGAAAACTAAAAGCTATTGTACCCAAGAAAAAAATCGTTAGGATTGCTAGTACAACATCAGCACCACTCATTGCAATGGAAAGAATTGGTCTATATAATACATATTGTAGCATTGGATAGCTTGATATTATCATAGTTTCCAAAGCAGTTTATGGTTCCTCCACTTGCAACCATCACTTGACACTTTGGTGCTGGATTTAGGAAGCAATTCAATTCCTTTGCTATCTTACAATGAATAAAATTATTGGTATTGCTTGAATCAGTCAACAAAATTACTTTTTTCTTCTTGATATGTCCTTTTATATTGATAGTTTGAGGAGTGGTAATTCCGGTCAATGCATTACAAGGTATGGTTATATTTATTTTTTCTTTCTCTAGGTTTTGTTCTTGGTGTATATCCTTTTCTTTTGACGTTTCTTTTTACTTTTCTTCCTCCTCTTCACAATCTATGTAAAATAATTTCTTCTCAAGACACTTATGACCTTTAGTGCACTTTCTCTCACAATTTAACAAAACCCTTTTTCTCTTTTTTCTTCCAATTTTTGTCATGTCAACCTTATAGGTGGTGGAAGGCTAGGGGCAACCACAATTCCATCTTTATAGTTGTCAGTGGTAGGCTTCGTTGTTTCCATAATTTTTCTTTCCATTTTTCTTTCCAAACTGAATGCCTTCACCAATGAGTTAGGTTCACAAAGATGAACCTTATGTTGAATGTTATCCTTTAAACTCCATATGAAGACGTCAATCCTCTCCTTCTCTGGAGTATCATTTACCATTATATTAACTTTTTATAAGTCCTGAATGTACTCTTCCATTGAACCCTTTTGTTTCAGATTTATTAATTGGCAAAAGAAGGTGTTTATCTTCATATACTCATAATGTGTTATCATCTCCTCCATGAAAGTTGACCAATTTCCATGTGGTTTATGAGAATAAATCCCTTTATACAAAAACTGATTCAGTTCTAAATATAAAGATGCAATACGTACCTTTTGTAACAATTTCACATCATGTAGATCAAAACATTTCTCCATTTGTAGTATCCATGTTATGAGATCCTTTCCATGAAATTTCCTCATATCGATCTTTGGAATATGGTGGGTCTTCAATCCAATGTTATATTCTATGAAATCATGATTAACATTTAATTTTTTCTCATCATGAGTCTCCTTTACTACCTTTTCGTCCTTAGGACGCCTTTCTTGTTGTAGATTTGTCCCATCTTACTACAAACCTTCCACGTATGTCTTCAAACATTCCATGTCTTTCTTCCAATATTCTTTCACGCCATAGATATAGCTTCCATTGCAGAGATAAAATTATTTATCTCAGCTTCGATCATATTCTCTAAATCATCTATCCAATTTCGATTACTAGGTGTTTCTATTTTCTTAATTCAACTCATTCCTTTTCTTGATTTTAGCATCTCAATTTTTAATCTCTTGTATCACTAAAATTTCATATCTCCAATGTTTGAATTTGTGACGTGTAGTAGTCCTTTGTGTCCTATTTCCAATGCGACTACTCTGATCGAAACTGGAGTCCCAATAAAGGGTTATGCCCAATTTCCTAAGATGACCTGATTATATACTTTTTGAGTAGAGAGAAGTTGTATGAAGTGCCACATGTCACTGTTTCAAGCTTCATACTTGAAAACAATTCTTAGAAAACTGAAGCCTATCCTCTTTATCTAAATTATCATGAAATTTCAACCTGATACTAAAAGAGAGAGTTATGATGATATTCCCAAGATCACCTATTTGGGATTTAGTTCGATAGCCTGCAAGTTTGGGCATGAGATTAATTAAGATTTAAGCTAAAATGGCTTTTAGTTTCAGTGTTTGAACCTTTGTAGAAACAAACGTATAGCTAAAATGCCACAATGACCTATTTGAGATGGAATTCTAGAGCTTGTAAAAACCCTAAGTTCCCCAAATTATATCTCTGAATATATAACGAGAGAAGATCTAAGATTCACACCCAATAATCATCAAGATTTTGGCTCAAATAGGGTTTTTTTAGATTCTGAAACATCGAAGAAATAAATTTATAGTGAAAATTACACGATGACCTCTTTGGAGTAGTTAAACCCTAGAATCCAAAGCTATGATACCAAATGTTATGAAACCAGCTCACAAAAAGATATAAAAATAGATCAATGACTTAGAAATCATCCTCTTCAAGGGGGAAACCTTCTTTACACTACACAAATAAACAATTTTTGGATGATACAAATGGCAATACCTCCTTTCTATATATAGGAGTCTAAGTAGTCCTAATACAGTGAAAGCCTACATAACAATAATATTGTAGGGCCGCAACAATAACATTATTGGGCATCTATGGGGTACAATGATAACATCATGGGGACTATATGGGCACAATAATGCAATAAGGAAGCTGCACTAATAACAATAAGGGTTTACACTAGTAGTACAGGGACCAAACATCGCTATCCCTCTCCGGCCTCTCTCTACCTCTCTCTCTCTATCTACCCTACAACCTTGTCACTGTCTCCCCCTCTCTCTTTCTTACCCCTCTCTCTCTTTCACCCTCTTTTTCTCTATCTTCCTTATCACTTCCTCTCTCTCTCTCCACCTTTATATCTATATGTATTTCTCTCTTCCCCTCCAATTTCTGCCCTCTCTCCCTCCCTCTCTTCTCTCTCACATGTCCTCTCTCTCTTTGTCTCTGTCCTTTTCTGTCCCACCTCACTCTATCTCTTGCGATCTCTCTCTTTGCCCTTCGACTAAGTCACTGTCTCCCTCCCTCTCTCCTCTCTCTTTCTCTCCCTCCTTCTTTCCATATCTCCTTCTTTTTCGCTATCTCACCCCAAAATATAGAGACTTTTTCTCCCTCTCTCCTTCTCACTCCCTCTCTCTCTCTCTGTCCACTTTTCTCTCTCTATGTCTTTCTTATTCACTTCATCTGTCCCCCCAACTCCATTTCTATGTCCCTGCCTCTCAAGTCCTCTCCCTCAAGTCCTCTATCTAGGCCTTCCCCTCTCTTCTACCTCCCTCTTTCTTCCCCATCTATCTCTCCCTCTCTCTCTCTCTTCCCACCAACCTTCTCACAATCTGTCTCCCTTGTATCTCTCTATCTCTATATCTCTCTCTGCCATCCAACCTTGTCACTATATCTCCCTTGCTCTCTCTTTCTTACCATTCTCTCGCTCTCTCCCTCCTAGCTTTCTCTCCCTCTTCATTCCCCCTCTTCCCTCTCCCTCATTGTATCTCCTCCTCTCCCTTGTCACTCCCCCTATCTCTCTGCCTGTATCACTCTATGTCTTTGTTCTTCCCTACATATATATCTAGAGTTAATATGTATCATAATATATTAATATATAATATAATATAACAAACAGAATATTAAATTTAATTTAATATCACATTAATACAAAGTTATTAAATCTAATTATATAATATTACAATTTATATTATTGTTAAACAGAATATTAATATTATAATATCACTATTAGATTTAATGATATTTTTTACATGGCATGATAACAAAATTTATATAGTAAAACTACATCAAATTAATATTTTCAAATATTACAACTTTGATGTGAAAATGTTGTCTTTAAAGATTTTAATATATCCCTATGCATGGCTTTTCATTTAAAGATTTATTTTACAAATGTTGAGTTAAAATAATTATTAAAAGATTTTGGAGAAAGATTTTAGATTCTTTGTGTTCAATTAACTTTTTTCCTTTAATTTAATAAACAACATTAGCTTTAGTAAAAAGTAAAAATGTCTTTATATTTACTATCCATTCAAATACATAATTATAATTTAATAATTAATCTTACTCTATTAATAAGTTTAAAAACTTATATATAATTTAAAATTAACCTATATTAGTGATTTTTTTTTAAATATAACACACTTATACATTATCTCTAAAATACGCCTATCCACACAATAATTATAAGCTTTGTCATAAAAAATTTTCACTCCTGGTTTTTGTCTTTTGTTTCTATGTAAAATAATAACATAATAATACTAAAACTGAAATAGTGTAAAACAAAAAAATTTCCATCAAAACAAAAGATCGAGAAATCTCAACCTGTCACATGAACTATTGGCATTTTTGTTTCTATGTAAGATGATAACATGATAATGCTAAAACTGAAGTTATGGAAGATAAAAAAAAAGTTACGTGAAAAACAAAACATCGAGAAATCTCAAGCGGACGCATCAACTATTAGCATTTTACTAGTAAAAGAACATAGTGGAATAATATTGACGATCGTATGTGAATAAAGAGAGCAAAAACTTGTTTTACATTGTGTTAAATACATGTAGATATATTAAATATTGATTTAAGATATAAATACCATTTTGATCCTATAATCAATTAATTACTTGAGATAATTTATGAATTAAATATTAAAGTAGATTTCATTTAAATTAAATATTTCTATCTAATTAATTAATAATTACTTAAATAACATAACAATTATATTTATGATAAGTAATTTAATTTAATATGAAAAATACAAGTGGGATTTAAATTTCTTACTTTTTCTGTTAACAAGTATTTGTCATTGATTTTCTTGTCTACAAATTCTTCATTAGATTTAAAAAGAAAAAAAGTGATATTGTGAACTCCTCATAACTCTAGTAAAGGTGTAGTGGGCATGTTGAATTACCAGTTTCTATTATGAAACTCCCACAATCACAAATCTCCCAAATTTAATTATTGAAAAAGATAGCAAGATGTCAGGTAAACTCAGTAGAACATGACTATCACTTGTTCAACAAATGAGGGATACTTCAGTACATCCAAAACTACCAGAGTAAATTGAACTACTACTCATTCTATGTACAAACTTCCATATACAAAATACAAAGGTGATAATATCTTTAATCACTAGTCATATAATAAAATCATCTAAACAATATTCAGTTATTACAACATGACAATCAAATTTTAGTAATTCTTAGTCATGTAATTTGCAAACAAAAGATAACAAAATTTTCCACTACTAATATAAACTCACAACAACATGGAAATCATCTTTCCATACATTGGATAATACACAGGTAGTTTCCTAAATCACTTAGGTCCCAAAATTATCATAGAGTTCCCAGACACATCACTCAAACAAATTCATTATTGTACTCCATTGGTCTCAATTTCATCTATCGTTTATGTTGAGGTTCAAGAATTTGAAATATTTCCTCGAGCTTGAGTTGATGTTGCTCGTAATCGCATCGAATTCATTGGCAATAATAAAAACCTTTCTGTAATATGTAATAGTGAGAGATAGATCTCCCCTAGAATAGATTTTATGGTGGCAAACGCCACAACACAGTACAAGAATAACAATGCCTGACTTCTGGCTTCACCAATAGCGACACCCTATAACAACTAATCTAGGCTCCCCTAAAAATATGACAACCAGAAGAATGATGGATACTATTAGTAGGTGGCATTATGAAAATGAAATGGATGAAACCTATATTCCGATTCAGATTGGTAATGAATCATTCCATGTCATTTATACAAAATCTGAGAACTCAAATAGTGGTCTACTTTTGAACTTGACGCATACCACATCAAAATCAGCCAAAAAAACCTGCTCAACATCTTGTTTACATCTCCCTCCCACCAACATCTAATGAATTGACATCTTCATTGGTTTTCACACCGTCTACTACTGCGACCAATTCCATTTCCTCCACGCATACGTCACAAAGGCTTACACGAATGAAGAAATTGACCTCTTCCTGGAGTGTGTGTAGAAAGACAATGTCATAAAAACAGAGTCTTCTAATGAAAAAATTATAATTGATTTTCCATTCCTAATGTTTGGAATTCTTTTCTCAATCAAATATTTTCCACAAAATGATACCAAAATCCCCACAGACTGTACTAGCTGAAATAGCTCAATGCATCCACAACTTATAGATCTACAAAATTAAACACATTAGAACACATACGTTAATTTAATCTATATCTTTAATATAACCATATAATAAATAAATCTCACATATTTCTTACAAATAGTTGGCATAGTTGGCCCCTCCCGTTAGGGTGTTTTCTTAGAGTCACTTGCTCTCATACCAACTAATTACACATAAAAAGCATGTTTTATATTACATTAAACACATATACAAATGCATCAATATTAGTTTAAGATAGAAATACTATCATAATCATACAATCAATTAGTTAAGAGAATTTCTAACTAAACACCAAAGTAGGAACTATTTTAGTTGGGGTGGATCTCTCAAATCTAACTAATTAGCAATCAATCAACTCACATAAAATTTATATTTATAATGAGGAATCTCATTGAATATGCACACTACTATTTATGACGAGGAATCTCCTTCAATATGCGAGGAGTTAAATCTCCAACTCCAACTAATAAAAAGACAATGACATAACATAAGTAAATTGAAACACATTTAACTTCTTTTATATCCCAATTAAAATTTTTGTAAGCTCACCCATAGATACACTTGTGGTATAACTAATTTTAAATTTGTTAAACATGGATGTTATGATACCTATCATTAAACTTTCTATATAATTAAATATATATTTGGACTTTATTTTTAAACAAAATAGCATATGTTCTTTATTTTTAACAAAATCACATCATAACTAAACAAATTGATATTCTTTATAGAAACCCTTTTGAAATACAAACAACATAATCTCTACAAATTTCCGTTGAAATTACCAAATACAAACTCAACTAACCATTTAGAACTTAAGGCAAACCCAACTAACCATTTAGAAACTTATGCAAGTCGCTCACTGATTCAATACCTTTGAAAAGTTGTAAGGAAATCCAAATATATAGCAAACTTTGATATCTAATACTAAAATGACCACTTATAAGGTGGTCATGTAATAGGTAAATTAAAGTATGCATATAACATTTGATCTTCTCTCTTTCCTTTTTTACATATGTTACATCCATTTAAAGATTTAGATGTAACATATGCTAAAAAAAAGAAATATCATGAAATGTTACAACCATACTTTAATTTATTAGTAATATAACCACTCTTTAATTATTTATTATTTTTTTAATATTTAAATATAAATAATAATATTGAAACTACTAAATATATTATATAGTTTATTATTATATCTTGAACCTTAAATAATTTAAATAATAATATATTTATATTATATATAATTTTTTAAATCATTATAATTTAAAAAATATTCATAATAAATTTTTGATTTTAATTTTAAATATAATTTACTTTTAATAAAATAAGAAATATTTTAAAAACTTAATATCTTATTCTAATAAATATTATTTGTAAATTTAAATAAATAGTAATTGAAATTTTTGAAATTCAAATTTTTTTTATTAAGAAATAATTATGTAATAGGAAAACACAATAACCAGTAACATATCATTTATTTTTGAACTTTAAAATAATAAAGAATAATTTATTTATATTAATATATATTTTATTTACTTATTAATTTAAGCTACTAATAAAAAAATTATCCATGATAAAAATTTAGATTTTAATATAAAAATAATTTATTTTTAATAAAATAAGAAATATTTTTAAAATTATATCATTATTCTATAAAATATTATAAATTTTATATTTTATATATATTAATTTATTTTTAATAAATAGAAATATTTTTAAAATTAATTACATTCTTTTATAAAATATTATTTTTTTAATTTAAATAAAATAGTAAATTGAAATTTTTGAATTGAAATTATTTTTTATAAGCAATAATTATGGAATTTGTAAATTATAAATAAAATAGTAAATTCAAAATTTTGAAATTCAAAATTTTTTTATTAACCAATAATGATGGAATTGGAATAACATATCATTTTAAATATAGTAAGTTTTCTCTTGATTTTATTTGACATTACAAACTATGTTTTCCCTCGATGTTATCTAAACTGGGATTTCAGTTGTATTCACAAGTAAACAGACTCGACGAAGAAATGATACAGAGATCTCACAAACGACATTACAAATACATTAATAAAAAGTATTAAAAAGACATTACAAATACGTTAATTGAAAGAATTACAATACAAACATAAGACTTACAATAGTGATAGAGCTCTGAGCAATCTTATTGAGTGAGATGCAACACTTCAATTTGCTCTCAGATTTCAACTCCTACTTTGCGTACGACTAAATATACTGTCAACATTTAAAATCCGAGTAAATATGAATTTTCCATTTATAAGATGAAAAATCCGAGTCTTCCTTTCTTTTTAGATATGACTATTACCAAAAAAAAAAGGACTTTGAGATTGATAATAGTAAGAAATATTCCTACTTTAAGGATTTTGATATTTTTTTTTCCTATAAGATGTTTGGAGGAGGATTGGACCTAATCTTCACCAAAATTGGACCATAAAACTTTTAAAGAACTAACCATCAAACCACATTCTTAACATTACCTAAAATAATGTGGAGTCGAGATGGTCACTGGTTAGATGGAATGCGCAGTGCTTAAAACTTAGACATGGATACAGTAAGCAGTTGCCGAATAAATGATACAGTAAGAAGTTGACGAATAGAGGAAAAAAAAATTGCAGTTAAAAACTGTAAATAATAAATGATTAATTTTAATTTTAAGTTTTTATTTTCTTTTCCGTTTCGACTAAATTGATTATTTTAATTATGTTAAATCGTTTACCTTTTTAGATGGGATATTATAATATCCTTTTCATAGTGGTAGGAACACTTGTCATTTTATACATCGAAAAATGCTAAACTATAATATTGCTATTTTCATAAAAAAATTGTTTTAAGTACATAATTGCTTAGAAAGTAAAATAACATCTAAATAAAAATATAAAAAGAACGATCCAAATCCAATTAACAGTTGAAAATATAACCAAACCATATAGTTTTATATTAAATTACATATTTATTGGGAAAGAGAAAAAGCTGAGAGTATATAAAAAATTTAACCAAATTTAATTTTTATGAAACGTTTTATTTTCGATTTTCTCAATCAATTATTCTTCAATTATTTTTAGTACTTCTTGCACTATATTAAAGAACTTAACAACTTATATCTTGAAGCATTTCTCTCACTCCATCTTAGTAGTTAGAGATGCATTATGTATTTACCATCTTAGATCCATCTTAATTATGGATCTACAAGGGGCAAAGAGGGATCAAATCTCTTTCCATCTCAAGAGATTTGATCAGTCTTGAGGTTTGGTAGATCCGGAGTTACCATGGATCTTGGCTAGCTTAATTCCACCATTAAATAGACTAACTTTCACATGAATACCATGGGTCAAAGCTGTATGTTCATATACACCTAGAGCAAGGGATCGAATCTTTTTGCATCTCAGGAGACTTTCATCTCAAGAGATTTGATCCATCCTCAGGCTTGGTAGATCCGAAGTTACTATGGATCTTGGCTAGCACAATTGCACCTTTAAATAGGATAAATTTCACATGAATACCATCCGAAGTTACTATGGATCTTGGCTAGCTCAATTCCACCTTTAAATAGGCTAAATTTCACACGAATAACATGGTTCAAAACCATATGTTCACATAAAACTGAAGCTAAAAAACCACGAGTATGTTGACAAAGTCAAACTTACATTAACTAACAATCAAAGATTAATAAGAATAATAATATATATCTTTTATTTGAATACCATAATATTATCATTATTTTCATTTTGATGTAACTTGACCAAGTATAAATATTGGCTTGGTACATCCAGAGTTAAGATGGATTTAGGCTAGCTTAATTCCACCTTTAAATAGGCTAAATTTCACATGAATACCATGGGTCAATACCATATGTTCACATAAAAGTGGATCTCAAAAACCACGAGTATCTTGACAAAGTAAAATTTACATTAATTAACCATCACATATTAATAAAAAATAATAATATATAACTTTGATTTAAGTACAATATTATTATTACTATTTTCATTTTTATGTACCTTGACCAAGTATAAATGTTTAGATTTTCCATATTGCGTTGAGAGCTCCTATATCCATCTAACTCCATATCTTCAAAGTTATTTAATGCAATAATATTAATATTATATCTAATTATTTTTTTACAAATAATTTTTTTTTGTAAGCTTAGTAGGTCCTTTCATTCATTCATTTGCAAAAGAAGGTTACATCCATGAAGGACATTTTGTGGCCCCAACCTACCTAGTGAGAAACTAGTTCTATTGGCCATCGAAACACATTGTAATCCATCAGACCTGGGTCCTTAGCGTTGAAACATGGTAATGCTAATTGAGGAAGGAAAAAAATGTGCTTCTCAATTTGACCAAGTTGAACATTTTGCAGCTAAAATTCAAATTGGATAAGTTTCAATTATTTCTAAATTTGTTGGAACCTGGGGTCAAGTTTTATGGAGCCTGTAGAGTTCATAATATGTTGAGCTATTATACTCTTCATTAGCGAATAAAGATGCATTGCATGCTTATACTGAGTGAGCTCACCTCGGGTATGGCTTAGGTTAGATAACAGTAAATCTAAAATCCTCCATCTACACTTCATTCTCAGCCTACTGGTTAAGGTATGCCACCTAAGACACAATCATCTGCCTCACCTTCTGAGGAGGACTTGTATTATATTATTGAGTCACCACATTGATATGTTGGGCATTGATTTTTCCACCAGCACTCCTTGGTGGTTACGATGACGAGGCTCCTCGCCCATCCCAATGCACATTCTTTCTAGTGTGTGCTCGACCTCTAGCTCCCGATGGACCAACACCTAAAGATTTCCAAGCCATGTCTAACAACCACCACTTCACCACAATATACTCTTCTACCCAAACAAACCAAGCCCCCGATCGAACACAAACCAATGGGCTCCCAAATTAATTAGACCTGACACATATACAAATGATAAGAGTAGGAATTAAATGGCATTAATCTCGGGTCATATGAGATCATAATAGGTCGATAGGGCCAACCACCAATGTCACTTTTTTCCAATCACCAGCACCTTATGCTCGGACATATCTCGTGAGAGAAATAAATTAGGGATGTTCTATCTCCACAAAAGGGAAGAGCTACAGAATGACTCCTCGAGTCAATTACCATATAGAAACACACCAAACCAATATAAAACTAGAAGCAACAAGATAAAGGAGATTTTGGAAAGCCAGTCTATGAAAACACATAAACAACCATTCCCATAAGGTGACTATTCCTTCGAGAAAAGACAAGTAACCAAAATTTTTCCATACATTCCCATTTGAGGTAGTAAAATATCATATAAGATGGGAACCAACATAAAAACAATAGATGCAAGAGAAATTTAGCCACACAAACATTCTCATCTGACGAACAGGCAATTCCAAGTCACACAGTCATCCAATTATAGGAGGGGTTGACTACCTTTCATGAAACATTCACAATTATAGTATGATGTGAGCAGGGAGGGGTCAAAAGAAACAAAACATACCCAGTTACCAATGCCATGAACCCAAATTTGTTTTTCACCCACGCAGGACGCCTCCTTACCGAGATTTCTACCAAAATGAGATGTATATACCTTTTCTTCATGCTTGAAACCACACTATACCATAGAAACAGTGCAGGGAATGGGTTCCATGCATTCACCACTAGTGGTTAAATGAGCGACAATGATTTACTCCCACCTTAAACTCTCCCACGTGACCTACCTCCTCACCAACCTATTTTCAAATACAATTTACTGGAAGGAGCCTCCCTTCCACACTACCTCCTATATTGTCACATTTAACAAGAAACCTGAGATGGAATATGATATGGCACACACCCCGATAGCGGATCTTGATTACATTCTTTATCATGGTCTTGGTTATGGTGGCTAATATGAGCTAGAATGAGGAGAAATTGTTCCAAGTCTTTAGGATGGTTATCCATTCAAGGGGCATCGATGTTGTATTCATATGTAAGCATCACCAGTTAGCCAAAAAGTCAGCATCCTTATTACCCATGTTGACCACATGGGAGGGAATAATATAATAAAAACATGGGAGAAGAACACTTATATCCTGAAGTAGACAAGCCATCCTCCAACTCTCACTAAGATTCTCCCAATTGGTACCATGGTTTATCTTTTTGAGTACCTAAATTACCAAATTAGAGTCTCCTTCCACCAACAACTCTCTAAATCCTTCTCGTCTTGCAATGACGAGATTGTTCTTTATTGCATTGAATTTAGCCTCATCATTACTTTCATAGCCATAATGAGTTGCATAGATGTGCAGAACCTGACCCTTGCACTATCTAAAATGATCACTAAGATCTGCATCGCCAGGGTTACCTTTGGAGGCCCCATCAAAATTAAGCTTGACGAAACCTGTAGGAGGGGTTGAAATTTTTTATGGAGAGGATCTAGGGGATACTAAGAGATTCCATGATGGTGGAGCAAGAATTTGAGGTGCAAGATTTAGGGTTGTTAGGATTTGAGCTTTGTGAGGCACGACCTACCAAGTATATGGAACCTTCAACAAAATGAGGGGTTTGTACATTCCCTTATTTATAGAAAGCTGTCAATTTCTACTTTTGAAATTAGCCATTCCCAAGTTCCATGACCATGTGGTAGTAACATCTAATATTTTGTTTTGGTCCTTAGACTCATTAAGCATTGAACACCTATATTATTTTAATAAATAGTTATATTTATAATATTTCAAATTTAATTTTAGATAAAATATATTATATAACTAAATTATATTGACAAGCATGTTTGTTTTGAAATAGGGCTTCTAGAATTTTATTTTAATTACTTGTAATTATTAAATGGAGGGTAAGGATTTGACCTCTAGAATATATTTTAGGATATTCTTAGTAGTAATGGTAGAGAAAAGGTGGATATTTTTGTCAACAATAGTTATGCCATTTTTACCCTTTTAATTAAATTGATTAACTAATAAAAATTCGCATAAAGATGATTCACTATTTTTCGAAAATGTGATATTAGTAAGACCTAGTAATAGAGCATGATATTATAACAAAGTCTATTTACAGGTTAATAATCTCTATGGTAACGTAGAAGTAGAGGTGAATATCTAGAGTTAATCATCTTGTTACATACTTTTTATTTGTATATATATTTAAATAATATATTATTTAGTTTTAATAAATAATAATGGCCTAGTCTAACTAATAGATGAAATGGATTTTTGGTTGGAATTTGATAATACAATTTGTAGTAAAATTGTGAATTTTTATTATTTAAAATGCATTTTCCAATGTATAAATGGATTTGACACCCTAAAAATGCTTTGAGGCACTAAAAAATTTAAACTTGTGATATTTAAACATCTTTACCAATTTTGAAGAAAATTTACCAAAAGAATTTATTTGAAAATTTTTCATTCCATCTATTAATTAGATGTAATACCCCTTGGTAAGTTTGTAAATATTGGTTTAATAGAGTTGAAAGATATTGTTTTATTTTGTGGTCCATGGGAAATGCCAACATAATATTTGACATAGACATATTTTTATTTAGTAATTTGATAATGTTAATGCCATGATCATAAAATCATAAATGAGAAATAATGTTAGAGAGGCTCATGCCAAAGTAGTTGAATAATTATGGGATAGGCAGTTACCTTGGAAGTTCCTCATTAGAGATAAAATTTCCAAAAATAAATCCAAGAGCGTAATGATGAACATGAGGTAGGAAACTTGGGGAGAATACTATGGAAGTCTAAAACATTATTATTACTAAAGGATTCCAGTGTTGGTTGGCTTGTGGATTCCATATGAGACTTGAATGCTTAGATTGTGAAATTTTGACCAAGTCTAGTTGGGATCATATGGTCATTGAAATATAATTTTGAACTCATCACTATTTTAGAACTATTCAAGGGGGACACGGTGATAAGATTGATCACGTTGGTTGTGAAGAGCATTGCTTTCCGAGTCATTTTGTGGTTTGTGAAATAATCAAACACGAACAAAGAAAAAGAGAATTATTGACTAATTTTAGTTCTTGTATTGACTTCTCAACATGTTTGTAGTTAATTAATGAGCATCCATGATAGTATTTGGTAAAGAAACTGGGCCTATTTGTTTTTCTTTTATTATAAAGAAAAGAACTCAATGATTGTGATTAACTTAATGCAACATAGGTGGTAATGGATGTTGGATCAGGTGCTCAGCAAACAAATTAAACACACAGCAGAAGCAAGCACATAACATAGTATTTAACGTGGTTCATCCAACCAATCTGGGCTATGTCCACCAAACATAGGCATCAGGAATATATTAATCAAAATTTGGAGATTACATCAAGAAATCCTCACTCACTCTCTCACAGCTATCTGTATGAAAACCTATTTCATAGTAGAGAGAATCTAACTACTCTCACATCAAATTTAGGATGCATTAATTTGCTCCCAACAACCTGGAGATAATCCAGCAACAGATTTTCTATTGTTGTCACCTACAGAGATTTCTGCCTATTTTAGTTCAAACAGAAAATCTCAACAATCTCCACCTTGACAACAATTCGCCTGATGCC
>APFE031669550.1:10921-36649 GCA_000404065.3 Pinus taeda | reverse complement strand
TTTTGCACATTTTGTATTACAACTCTCTTCTTGGACTCATACATAACCCTTCGGATTAAGGGGGGGAATGTTGGACACCTAATCCTAAATGGGTTAGTGTGGAAGCTGAATAGACTAAGTAGTCCAAGAGAACTTGGGATGTGAATCCCAACAGTAACCACATGTACTATAAATGTATATCTATTGTTAATAAAATTGTATTGCATGTTTTACCTTTCATATTTCTCTCGCTCCCCATGTGTGTTTAACAGAAAAGTAGTTAGTTATGCAATTAAACAGCCTATCACATATGAATCATAACATGAAGAAGATCTATATCAGGAACAAAGACATGTGTTTCTTTTATTATAGACAAAGAAAGTACAGAAGAGGAACAATTTCACCTGAGTCGTCCTTTCGCAGGCTCCAAGCGGAACCGTCTCCCGGATTCGTCCAGTCTCAAGCCTTTAACAAACTCCTTCCATGACTTACTCCATGATCTCTCAAGTAGTATGAAATCATCAACGCACACATGGAAACAAGGGTTTCCTATAGAATGGTGGAAGTGCAGGAGGCACAAGGATCTTCAGACCTGGTCAGGGAAATCTCAGCATAATAATCTTTCTCTCTCTTCTCTCCTCCCTCCTTGGCCTTCCCATAGAAGCCTTTTTATACTTCTCCCAAAGTAGTTTTTTAGTTGGGAATTCGTTGGGAACAGTTGGGCCACGGGCACTAACAGGTGATCAACAGGTAAAACCCGTGATCTCCGCCCGAAATTAAGGAGATTTTTATTTTTTAAGTGTTTTTATACATATACGCGAGTTGGGTATACACAGACCCACATATACACGCGTTTAGCTTAGGGAAATGTCGCGTATAGGGAAAAAACACTACTTTTTTAGATTTGGGACCAGATCTGGCAGGAGGGGTTGCCCTAGGCCACGAGTGGAGCTTCACAAACCTCAAGAGTGAGATTTGGAGCTATAACAAGGATCCTTTTGTGAGGGATATTATCTTACTCATAGGAGATATTTGATACTCCCTCTCTCCTTGGCCCTTTTCTTTAGCTTCCTCCATCTTTTAGTGATATGAACTTCCAAAATTTTTCTATAGCATTGAATCTTAACTATACTTATTTTTTTCTTTGCTTGAGGGCCAACCTTGCCTATATTTTCTGGACATGGTTCAATTCTTTTATCCTTTAATACTATAGACTGCAACTTGCCTTTACCTATGTAGCATATAGACCACAAATTGTCAGGTGAGGTAACCTTCTTTGTTAATTGATATTTGTTACCTTGCTCATTAATGATGACTTCCTTCTTATCATCTTTCCTAGATCTTCATGAAGTTATTCCTTCATTCTTTGGTACCTTTACTATTGTGTAGGTCTAAGTTATGTGACCTTCTTTACTTTAATTTCTGAGAGAATATCTAGTATTTCATATATCTCTCTTTATGTCTCCTATTCTATTATTTAGGTATGAGAGGTGTTTTGAGTGATATCATATGAATCCTATGAATCTATTGATGCTTTCAAACAATGCTTGAACTTCATAGACCTTTTCATAGATATCAATGATTTATCTTTTCTATAAGGATTATGACAATCCTCCTTATTATATGCAAGGACTTTCGATTATTTAACCTATTTATAAATCTACTTGCATGAAATCATTTAACCAAAATTGAAAGATACTTACTTGGTGTGTGAAGAGGAGATCTTCACCTTGATGCTTTTTTTTTGCTTGAGTTGCTCATCATTAGTATCCTTTCATCACAACTTCCTTGGAGGCCTTCTAGCACCATGACATCAGTGGTCTTGACATCACCGAGACTGCCTCACGACCTTCCCAATTCATTTTTAAGGTACTTTCGACTTCAACATATTGTTGACTTGTTAGTGATACTATGTTCTAATCCGAGCACCATTCTATTGAGATCATAATCATAGACATAATTCGAGACTGTGACAAGTATATTTATATGGCACTGCAAAGTGATCTCTATGTGCATTATGTATAGAGGAAATTTATTGAGAGCCCAAACTTCTCAATGAATAACATAACTAAATTGTGGGTGGCACTGTATAGATAGATTGTCTCATCGTTGAAACTGCCTTGATGTAATAGCTATACTGAGACAATGATGTAATCATAGATTGTGAGAGGTATTCCTTGGATTACTTCTGCAATATCTATATATACCTGAGACTGTCATTTATGGAATGGAGAAATTTTAGTGATCAAGAAGTGAGGATCATAGATATACTCCATCAAACTAAGCATTAGTTGAGTGCATGAGTGTAATTACTGAAGTTGATACTCCATGACTTTTTGTCGACCTGCATGTTATATACTTGCTCCTTTAATCCTTTCAACCTGCTTTGATGTCCTTGAAGAAAGATCCTTGTATTTCTCTTTTGCTTCCCTTCTTTTGACTTCAGCACCTTATCTCTGATACCATGTTGAAGAATCTAGGGCAGTTATCATTAGATAGATTATTCTATACTTTATAAGAATTTGTGGAATTATTTTACTACTTATCTTATCTTGATCTTCTTCTTATTATGAGTGTTTTTGTTTACTTCATCAAATTGCTACCAAAACAAAGAGACAAGAACACAAGAAGTTGTCATTCCGCCAGCTCCAAAAACTCTCCCTCTTGGAGAGGAAAACCTGCACATAACTCTTCTTATATATATTCTAATTGAAGAACACCAAGACCATTATACTTGACCCTCTATGCCACTCCAAGACCAAGACACCAATCCTCTTCCTTTGTTACTACAGAGATCATCACCATAGCTGCTTTAGGACTTCTCCTTTATTGAAATATTCAACGAGGTTTCCACATATATGATTGATGTTTGTCCTTAACTTCACTGATATCATTATTGTCTCATGGTTGCACCCTTAGCTGATATTATAGCCTTATGATTGTGTCTTCATTGAGATCATATTATTGCACTCTTGAGATAGAGTAGCTTCCCATCATGTTTATGCCGAGACTGTTTATGCCATTGTGGTTTACTTCAATGAAATATTCTCCTTCACCGACACTGTGCCATCAAGGAGGAGGTTCTGTCATCATTTTCGAGATCCTGTGAGATATATCAGACAAGTCTGAGATTCTACCTTCAATGAGCTATCTGAGATTTTTTGTCTTACTGTGCCATCTGAAGTCCTGAACTATACCTCCGAAAACTTTAGAGATATCCGAGATTTTTCTTGTGTTTTTGCGGATACCTCAGCTGGGTATATATAGGAGTTATGACTCCATCTGAGCCGACTTATCCAAGTGAACCAACATGTCATCTTTTAATTATTTAATTTATTTTTATGTAGGCCAACATGATGTTCTTTTCATCGCTTTTCTTGCAGAGTTCTTCTTTGAAGGATGGTGCTTATCTTGGAGGGATGCTAGACACTAGGTTGACCCATTTTCGTTACATAGATGCTCAAGTAGAGCTCTTCAATATAATTTTAACTCTTTTACTTTCCTAGACCTATGGAATGAGCAAGAAACTCATTCATATTATTTAAAAAAATAAAAAATAAAAAATAAAAATATAATAAAAAATAAAAATATATATATATATTTTCCTTACAAGTACAAAGATCAAAATTACATTGACAAATACCAAACCTACTTACACTTTTCTTCAACAATTAAGAGTTTTAAGAACGTTCTTCCAATAAATTTTCTGAATCTTAGCAACAGTTGGGATATCTGCCTCTCAAGAAGAGTATATTTTAACTACATGCAGAAACTTGTCTATCTATCCATCTCCACAAAAAGATCTTCAAGTTTCTTTTGATTACTCTTATCAATCGGTTGAAGGGACTTAAGAATCATGCAATACTTTTGATGTGAGAAACCACTAGAATCTAAGATTGAGAAATGCATAATAAAGGAGGATATTCAGTGTGATCTAAACCAAGAAAGGAATCAGGAATTTCATGACCTTATTGAAAGATGGTTCCAATCAAGGATCAAGTCACATCACTCTTCCATTCTTCCTTACTTCTTGTTTATATTATCAAAAACAATTTGTCTTTCATGCTTTGAATTGTTTTAATGCATTTTTTTTGAACTAGGCATGAATATATTTTTACTCCTATTATGCACATGGTTACACTGGAAATATGCATACACTTGAAACAAATTTTCTATGTCTAGTAGAGTAGAGTAGGATAGAATCAATGAATAAAAAACAAGTTTGGTGATATGTGTTTTTTTTTTTAAGGTTTTAAGTTAGATTTCATTTCATTTGCAATTTTCTTTATTAATGGTGTAGTAAGAGCCACCAACTCACTAATCAGTTGCAAGAAGATGAAGAAAGAGAAGGAATATTTGAGAAGGAGACAAATAGAGTTTTGAGAGCCACAATTTGAAGTTGGAAATAGAATCCTTTTGCTTTGTTTTTGAATAAAGAGTTTCAATATTGTTGAGTACGCTCTCTTCTTGTGCTCTCTGCGACCTAGAAGATCAGAAAATAAAATTGAACAAAGTTAGTTTTAAAATTTTGCAATAAAAATTGGATAAGAGATCTAAATTCATACTCAAAAGTATAATTACAAGATTTTAAAAAGATAAAAACAAAAATATTGTCTCCAATGCATCCAGCACTATCAAAAACCCCTATTTTGACTCTTTTTGCACCTTATTTGGCCAAAAATTGAGTAAAATATCATTGTTTCAAGTTTTTGCCCAATTCTGCTGTTAATAATCCTACACTTTGACCCAAACCCAACCTGTGTGCCCCGAACAGTGAAAATTCATGAAAACCTAGACTATTTTCCCAATTTGAGATCGAATTTGTAACACAGTTAAAATTTTCATTTAGCCCCCATATCCAAATTCTATGGTCATGTGGCGTCATGCGACCATGTCAGGTGCCGAAAATCAGGGGCTAATCCCCATTTCTTCGTCGCACTCCTTTAATTTTAGCATCTATTCATATTGCGGTTTGCATGGGACCATGCGTCAAGCTAAGGCCTAGCCCTCAGCCCCTGCTTATGGTTCTATGGCGCCAGAGGGCCAAGGGATAGGCCTTAGCCCGACCCCTTCCCCAATGGCGTGCGTATTAAATTTTAAATACATATTTGGGAGCTACATTTATAAGTGATATGGTAGCTGAATTGGTAAGGTGTTTTGTTGGTAGGTTGGAGGTCATGGTTTCAATTCCCATGGAGGTTCGACCCTAAACAAAATTTTGTCCATTACGAGGAGGCCATGTGGCACTCACTCATTGGCCCTCCACAATAAAATTGTTAACCAATAAAAAACAACCACATGACAACCAGTAAAATAGTGCCAAGTGTCAACCATATATTGGCTGATGAGAAATAGTCAAACTTGACACGTCATGACCCAGTTAGCGTATGAACTATTAACTGGGCATTCCTACAACTCAAAAATTCATTTTTTTAGTTGTTTCCTAAAACGAACAGAACGCAATTTCGAGATCATCCAAAGTTGGATTTCAGTGAAAGGAATTGCATTAGATTCGGGGTGACAAGATATACACTTTGCCATTAGTTTCAAGCTGATCGAAGAGTTTTGAATTTTGAGCATTTTCTTATCCACGGGTTCATGGACAAGGGTGGAGCGCTAGAGAAAAAGAAAAAATGTAGTTACGAACTTAGACTTCCATAAAAACCTGCAAACATTAAAAATCCAACTGTGATAATTGACAATCCACCATCCGAGTCAAATTGCAAGTTGTAAAGTAGCAAGATAATGCAACGATCCAGATTTTTGGTAGTTGCAAAATTGACACAATTCAGTGGCTTATTAAAATTTGGTTTATGGTCCATTGATGAAGAATTAAGTGTGTGGAGAAGAGGTCTCAATCTCAAAATTTGTTAAAAACACAATGAAGAAGTCACCAAAAAAACAATAACAGGTGATCCAGGGTACTGATTAGGTAAAAATGCCCAAGAGAGGGACTGACAAAACATGGGTTTCTCCCAAGAAATCAAAGTCAAGGGGAGATCCTCCGAATAATTAATAAACTCCATATCCATATCCAAATCCGATTATTTAGGGCCCTCAAGCCCTATCCTTGGTGGAGAATAAACCCAAGTTCGAATTGCATCAGAACTGCAACCACATGCCATATCAAAATCAATATATTGTGTGATGTGTTTATTATTATGGTACACATATAAATACATGATCATTGACCCTTTGTGTCATCTTCCAAGAGATCTCTTAGACTCTCGATGACCATTTAAGTTCACTTATGCCTTGTCATCTTCGTCTCAAGTGAATAATACAATTTTTGATTAACCACCAGGATTAGGTTTTCAATGGGGCTCAAGAGAAGTGATTGATTGCACTAAAAAATATCTAAGATTATGCTCAACAAGAATTCTAGTGTAACTTTGTGTTTAGCTACCTTGCTTTAGCCTTGGGAGATATTCCACTTTAGTAGTGTATGTTATATATTCAACATCCCTTGGCTCTAGTCCTCTAAGTTTCTTCATGGTGGTTGTTGCTTGCATGTATTTGGCTCTACTTGGCTCCAATTTTGGGAGCTACTTTACTGTGGTGGGATTTCCTCTATGTTCAGCTATTTTATGTGTTCAACACCATTTGACTCTCATCATATGAGCTACTTCACTACATTCAACTTCATTTTATATTTCCCTCTACTCGGTTTCAATGGATTCTAATCAATATTAGCTCTAGTAAACTCAATTAACATAGTTTCTAACTTGATGAGAACTATGACCTTAAAATCAAAACTTGAACCTAATATTTCATTTTTAGGTCAAAGACACTAAAATTATCATCCAAATAAAAAAGTAGTGCTACTAATATAACTCTTTTTTGGGGAGTTAAATTATTTCCTTCTGCAGCATATGGGCTTAATAGTGTTATAATGTTGCCAATAAAAACCTCTAGATAAACCTCCAAATCTAAAAGTGACACTAGCAATAACCACCCTTTTTTTAATTTAAAATTGTTTCTTCTCCAAAACCATGGACATAACCACTAGTAACCAAAATCTTAAATTTTACCTTTGAATCAACAAATAATGTTCCTAATAACACTTTCCTTTTTTCTTGAGGTTAAAATCAAACCTTAAATTAAAAAAATTGTGGCATCAATAACATTCTTTTGAGATGCCAGATAATATTACAAATGAAATCATTAAAAATAAATAAAATAGAAAGAGAAAAGATAAAATAAATAAAATATCTAAAAAATAAAATAAAACAAACTTTGTTTTAAATTAAAAAAAATAAATTCTAAAGAAAAAAATAACTTTTTTTTAACAAAGGAATATTTTTTTAACTACACTTTAACAATGTTTTACAAATATGTTTAAAATTTTCAAAAAAATATAACTAAAAAAAAAATGTTTGTATGTGTGTGAGTGACACTGATGAGTAATTTTCATATTAATTACGTGTCTGGATGCAAAAAAATACCCGAGAAATTTTTACAATGGTTCCCAAACTTTAGGTTCTTAAAAAAAACACAAGGGAAGTTCCAATATTCTGATCCAGGAAACTATTGCTAACAAAAATTCTACCTACTAGACGACAACTATATGCTCTGCAAAATTGATTAGACAAAAAGACAACTTTACAATATGATATCATATTTCAGGAGGGGGATCATACATCAAAGGCATGTTAAGATCAATTGACAATTTTTCATTCTAGCATCTAAAAGAATTGATTGTTGTGTTGTGTTGTTCTGTCGTCGTTCTTTGTAATTGTAACTCTTCCAATTGGTAACACAAGGCATTGCTTTCATCTTGCTATCAATTAACATGGGCTTTAGGGATTTTCATTTCCTCATCCAAAAGGAAGATTGAGTTGGATCGCTGATGGATTTTCCATTTAGGGTCTAAGGACTCAACATGATTATCAATATGGAGGTTCAAACATTGACTGCATGCACTGATGTCACCTGAAGTGGCTTCAAGGTTCAAGCTATGTGTCATAAGAGAATTTCCAAAGGAAAGGAGGGAAAAGAGCCATATGGGCCCAGAGCTTGAACTAGGGGAGTGAGAAGGAGATAATAGAACAAGCGAAGGGGCACCTAAATAGTCGAATGGAAAAGAGGGGGGAGGATTAGGGAGCTTAAGGTACTGGCAATTCAACAAACAAGAAGGAGAAAATTGTAATAACCCCTAGCTAAAAGTTCATGAATAAAAGTTAATAAAGGAAAAATAAGACCACGGTTAAGGGACATGTATTCCAAAGTTGAATGTTGGACAAATATATCCTAGTGGGCATCATTGGACGTGTTTATGGCCAAGGAAAACTAGCAAAGGAAAAGGCATTAAAAAAAAAAAAAAATTTGGCACATTTATTTAATAAAATAATGGAAATTAAGAGAAAATGGAGGTGAAAGGTCATAGGTTTCATGTGAGGAGGAAATTGAAGGAAAATAATGGAACATGAAGAAAATAGAGGCCTAATTGATAAAAAAAAAAACTTATGAGGATCAGTTGGTACCTTTTGCCAGTCAGTTTTGGAGTCGTCTCATTATTCTCTCTCCCTCTCTCTCTCTCACTCTTGGACACAGAGTTTTCTTGGAGCAAGGAAGGAAAAAGCAAGCAAAGGAAAGCAAGGATCAAGAAAGGAAGAGCGGGATCAAGAAGCTTCAACATGAATACTTGCAGGTAACATATTGCATGTATGATTTCCTAGTTGGCTTTGAAATGCATGGGTTTGCATGTTGGTGTATGGTTCTCTTGTTGTCAGTGGCATGGTTTTGTTGTGTTATGATAGCGGTTTTCAGCCTAGCCTTACCTTTTTCTAGATAGCCATGGTGTATTGAGATTGTTTTCTTGGTCTTGAGCTTTGGAATTGCCATATGGTTTCGGAATCCGGGGCAGAGGTGGTCTCAGGAAAATTCCCAAAGGCCTCAAAATCCCTTGAATGGTTTTGGCGGGATACATGGTAAAGCCTGAGGATGGAGTCTCAGTTTAGTGTTATATACCTAAGGGGGGATAATAGGGGGTACAAAGGGAGGTACCCAAGGGAATAATGTAATAATGAGATGGGCCATAGTAATAAATAAGGTGGTTAACCCGTATCATGTAAGGGACCACAAGTAGTTAGTAATAATGTAATGGGCCCATGGTATTAGTCCGATGGTATGAGGGAACCATGGTAATGACCCATGGTATTGTATGTATGAGGCCTATATAGAGGCTAGAGACTCCACATGGAGAAAGATGAAGGAATATTGTGTGAACAGGCATATGGCTTGTGGAGTGTTCTCCTTCCTTAAGGAGTGAATGTATGGTGTTGCCCTACCTTAAGGGTTTGATATCAATAAAGTGAATCATTTCTATCTATATTCAGATCTTGTTATTCTTGGTTTTATCTCTATTATCTTATATTTTTGGGTTAGATCTATAACAAGTGGTATCACTTGTTATAAATATGATCTGAAATTATAAGATAATACAGATAAACCCAAGAAATAAGACGAAATAGATAGAAATGATTCATTTTATTGATAAAACCCTTAAGGTAGGGCAACACCATACATTCACTCCTTAAGGAAGGAGAACACTCCACAAGCCATATGCCTGTTCATACAATATTCCTTGACCTTTCTCCATGTGGAGTCTCTAGCCTCTATATAGGCCTCATACATACAATACCATGGGTCATTACCATGGTTCCCTCATACCATCGGACTAATACCATGGGCCCATTACATTATTACTAACTACTTGTGGTCCCTTACATGATACAGGTTAACCACCTTATTTATTACTATGGTCCATCCCATTATTACATTATTCCCTTGGGTACCTCCCTTTGTACCCCCTATTATCCCCCCCTAGGTATATAACATTTAGGGACTAGTGATCCGGTGTCGATTATGGTAAAGCCTAAGAGATTGGTGTCTCGATTTAGGGCCTAGTGATCCGATATGGATTGTGGTAAACCCTGAGAGACAAGGAGATGGAAAATTCCTCAAGGATAGTGATGGAGTCTGGAGGCATTCATAGCTTTGTTCAATTTTGTGATCTCGGTGCCAGTTTTGGTGAGATCGTGGTTTGGTGAGGGTTGAGGTGGTTTAACCTCTGAATTCCCTTTGTTGTTTTCAAATTGGTTTATCCATGAGATCCCACATTCATGATTGGAATATGGCATGAGGGTGACTCGCTAAAAGAAATATTTGGTTCAGCCATGTCTACAGTTGGATGTTACGTGGAAGTCCTGAACCCGGTTGGCTTTGCCTACGTTTAATAAAAGCTAAGTTCTCTTGTTTTTGTGCTTGTTAATATGTGGCTTTAATGGTTGTTATCTCATTGATATTTTCATGGTTTAATGATACTTATAAGCATGGTTATATGACTGGTTATTTTTATGTTTATTTCATGTAATTACTTATAATTGAAAGGATAATGGATGCAAGACCTAATTGATTTCAAAACAGTTAAGAGACGAGGGTGGTGATCCTTCATTTCAAGTCTCATATGAGTTATTAGCCTTTTATGCTCTCTCTTGTTTTCATTTCCTGTATATTGCATTGATGCCAAGTGTTTGACAAAATGTCAGTCCCAGTTAGGTATGGTCAGGCTTAGTCCTAGAGTCAGTTTTTGATTTGTAAGTCTTGTCATTATGTCAATGATTCCAAAAGTCTCATTGAGTTCTGGGAAGTTACCTCGACTCTAGGCCTGAAAAAGTGCCTCAAATCCTAGAGATGCAGGCACAACACTGGGCAGAAAAGTCATTGGACAAATGCACACACATGTTGTGGGAGCGTTTGGAGCCTCTTGGACACATTATGTTCCATATCAAGGGAGCGTATGAGGGTTTATTGGTCAAAAAACTCAATGGGACCCAGAGGATCGTTACCTGAGTGGTTGGGATGGTTCCTGGGAGTCCTGTTGCTTATGTGGAAGGTTTGTATGGTGTGTTTATGTCGATTCCACTTCCTTAAGGTGACTTAGGAGGTCGAAACATATCATAGGAACTTCTCATCACATGTTTACCCCAGTTGGCCTATTACTTGGGTAGATGTGGGAGGAGGGTGTTACAGAATGGTATCATAGCTTGGTTCACCCCTCAGACTGGATGGGTTATGTGTTGTTCATGCATTCATGTGGGTTTCACGTGTGTCAATCATCCTTGAGTACTTGTTGCATATGCATGGTGTCGGTAATGATTGTAGTGATGTCACAATGGGAGGTTAATGATGTTGTTGTGTAATGTGTGGTCATGAGTGTATTATTGATTATGCACGTTAGTATTCACATGTGGTCAAGTGTACAGTGATGTGGAGGTTATTTTCATGCATGAGGTCATGATATGTGTAGTTGATATAGCCATGCATTGATGAATGGACTCTAGCTAGAATGATGGTTATATGCTTATATGCTTATGTGTTATATTTCTATATGTTGTCATGATTATGTTATACGTGTATTACGCTAATTTGTTGATCTTGCAGACGAGGTATCCTCCCCGGATTATGCTAAGGTACGTTGGTTTATTGTAATTTGGTTTAATTGACATGATATACCTTGCAGGAAGAATATCAAAGATGACTAGCAAGATGGCATACTATAGTTCCCGAGACTCTCCCTATGGATCAGATGAGCATCGTGGTGTTGGGCACTCTTATGATTTGGAAGATACATTGAGAATCTTGAAGGTAGAAATAAGGAGTTGTAAGGAAGACAATGACATAATCATACAGACATAGGAGAAACAAGAAGAGGTAAATGCAGTGATACTTCAAAGTTTGTCAGAATTGCAGCGACAGGGACCACTTCGGATCAGCCATGAGCAGGAGGACAGAATTAATGGGGAATATTGCAATAGGTCTCATGGTGATTACAGGTTGGATGGAGAGGACATGATCAGAGATGGCAGGTCCTTGGATACTCCAGATAGAAGGGGTGATAGACACGTACTATTCTAGTTATGGTTCTGACAGACATTATGATCATCATCATCATCATCCTTACAGGACGAGTGACAAGGGATATTTACTGAATGAGTTTAAGAAAGAAAAGCCACCTCATTTGATGGAGAGATGAAGAAATCACATGATGCAGAGGCATGGTTTCTTGGTATAAGGAAGTTCTTCATATTGCACGATTATTCGGAGAACATGAAAGCAAAGATAACCACTTTCAATCTCAAAGGTAAAGCAAATATTTGGTGGGAATATGTGAAGAATGTTAGAAGCATTCGGGAAGATGACTTGAATTGGAATGAGTTTGAGAGTCTCTTCAAGAAGAAGTATTTGTCGGAAAGGTACTATGATGATAAAGCTAAGGAGTTTTATGAGTTGTAGATGGGTTCCATGATAGATGATGGGTATACTATCAGGTTCTTCAATCTGTTGAGATATGTGCCTTATCTCAAGGAGGAGAAGGCCAAGGTTCAAAGATACATCAATGGACTGCCAGTAGAACACAAAGACCGGATTGAGTTCGATGAGCATAGATCATTAGAGGAGGCCATCTAAAAGCGGAAACATTGTTCTGAGCAGTTGAAGTGCAAAGTTGAGCATAAGCGTGACTTGAAAGGAAATGAGAAAGTCAAAGGAAAATGGCCACCAAAGTGAGGAAGACCTCAAGATGCAAGTGAGAAATAAAATGTATTCCCTTACAAGAAGCTCAATACAGTTGCAAAGGGACATGGAGAAAAACAAACTAGAGGTGATGGTAGAGCACCATTGCAGTGTTGGATATGTGGCAAGGATCATCATAAGAGGGATTTTTTGCATTATCAGGGTGGTATACCCTAGATCTATAGTGCTCAAGAGGTGCATATAGTTGGGAACATTGGTCATAGAATTCCTAGGATTTATGCAACACTAGACAATAGGCAGGGAGATCATTAGGCATCTATCATTGAGATGGACGGTAAGCTTTGTGATCACGTTGTTTCTATTTTGATTGATCATTGATCTAATTATAGTTATATTAATCTTGAATTGGTGGATAAGTGTGGTTTGAGAAAAGAAGTGCATGCAGAATATCGGTTGGTACAGTTGGCTATGAGTGAAAAGAAGAGAGTTCACCATTGGGTAAGATCTTGTGCATTTGATTTAAATGGTACACCTCCAGAAACACATTTGAATGTACTTTCATTGGGATCATATAACATGCTTCTGGGTATGAATTAGTTGTACCTTCATAGGATCAAAGTGGATTGCTTCGACAAGGCCATTAAGTGCTTGTAAAATAATGGGGAAAGGAAAATTTTGCAGGGAAAGTAGAAGCCTACATCAGTGAGGATGGTTACCACTATGCAAGCTAAGCGTAGTTGCAGAAAAGGTTGTGTGATGTTTGCAGTGCATATATCTAGTGACAAGGGTAAAGATATTGAGGATGAAAAAATATTCAAGAGGTACCCTATATTGCAACAGTATCAGGATGTGTTTCCAGTAGATATTCCAAAGTTACCTCCTCAAAGGGAAGTAGATTTCTCTATTGAGTTGGTGCTAGGGGTAGCACTAGCATCGAAGACACCTTACAGGACGAGTACCCCAGAGCTAGTGGAGTTGAAATTGCAATTAAAGGAGATGCTTGCCAAGAGATACATTATGCCAAACGTATCACTGTGGGGTGCACCACTATTGTTCATGAAGAAGAAATATGGTACTCTCAGATTTGCATTGATTACAGTAAGTTGAACAAGGTAGCGATCAAGAACAAGTACCCATTGCCAAGGATTGATGATTTTTTTGATCAGTTGAAGGGAGAACCAATGTTCTCTAAGATTGACTTGAGATATGGATACCATCAAGTACACATCAAGGAAGATGATATCTACAGCACTGCATTCAAGACCAGGTATGGGCATTATGAGTTTGTTGTAGTTCCATTCGGTTTGACTAATGCCCCAGCTACATTTATGTGTTTGATGAATAGTGTGTTGCATCCTTATTTGGACAAGTTTGTTATTGTATTTATTGATGACAACTTGATATGCTCCAAGAATGAAGAAGAGCATGTTGATCATTTAGCAGTAGTGTTGAGATTTCTAAGAGAGCATCAATAGTATTCCAAGCTTAGAAAGTGTAGCATATTTCAGACAGAGGTGCATTACTTGGGACATGTTGTTTCCAAGGAAGGCATAGCAGTAGATCCAGAAAATATAAGGGTCATCATGGAGTGGGCAACGCCTAAGAATGTGGATGAGGTGAGATCACAGGTTACTACATGAGGTTCATCAAGAACTTCTCACGCATTGCATACCCTGTGACATCCTTGTAGAGGAAAGGTAAGAAGTTCAAATGGACAAAAGAATGTGCAACTAGTTTTGAGCAGCTGAAGCAGTTGTTGACCAATGCTCCAGTCCTTAAGATTGCAGATACGGATAAAGAATGTTTAGTGTGTATCGATGCATGTAAAAGAGGATTTCGTGGAGTCCTTATGCAGGAGGGATAGGTAGTGTGATATGATTCCACGAAGTTGAATGAGCACAAGCATAACTACGTGACTCGTGATATTGAGTTGGCAACTATTATTCACGCCTTGAAGATGTGGAGTCATTATCTTTTTGGCAAGAGATTTGTATTGATGAGAGATCACAGCGGGTTGAGATACTTGTTCAACCATCCGAATCTAAATGCGAGGCAAGCTAGATGATTGCCTACCCTTAGTGAGTTTGACTTCAAGATTAGATATATTAAGGGGAAGGAGAAACAGGTTACCATTTCTCTTAGCAGGAAGGTACAGGTGAATCATATAGAAGTTATGAGCTCTTATGGGATAGAGTTACAAGATAGGATCTTGCAGGAAGCACAACGAGATGACAGATATATGGAGATTATGCATAGGTTACAATAGAGTATAGGTATAGGTGATCAAGATGTAGACTATCGTCTCATAGCAGATGGTTTGGTGAGATTCAGGGACAGGATCTATGTGCCGAATTGTAGTGACCTCAAGAAGCTTATATTGAGGGAGTTTCATGTTAATCAATACTTGAGTCACCCAATATATCAGAAGATGTTGACAATGGTGAATAAATTCTATTATTGGCCAAATTTGAAGAAGGAAGTGGTAGAGTTCGTGGCTAGATGTTTGGATTGTCAGCAAGTAAAGGCGAAATGTAAGCATCCAGGTGGGCTACTACAAACTATTATGATTCCAGAATGGAAATGGGAGGTCATTTTAAATCAATGGATTTTAGTACAAGTCTTCCGAGGACAGTGAGACAACACAATTCTATTATGGTCATGGTCGATAGGTTGAGAAAGGTATCTCACTTCATTCCAGTGATGCATTAGTAGAGAAAATTGGAGGAGTATCTTCCATTAGTTGATTTCGCATACAACAACGGTTATCAGGAGTCACTGAGGATGAGTCCTTTTGAGGCACTATATGGATGAAGTTGTAATACTACCATCAACTGGAGTGATCTAGTGAACAAGGTACTTATTGGACAATATTTGTTGGTAGGCATGGAGCAGGAAATGCAAGTTATAAAGAAGAATATAAAGGTAGCACTGGATAGAAAAAAGAGTTATGTGAACCAACGCAGGGCATTCAAGGAGTTTTAGGTTTGGGAGCATGTCTATTTGCGCATCAAGCACAAGAAGATCTCTTTGAGGATTGGATCACGTGCAAAGTTTGCACCATGTTATTGCGGGCCTTTTGAGATCCTTGAGAGGATTGGACCAGTGGCATATCAACTTGCACTGCCTCCAATAGTGAAATTCCATGATGTTTTCCATGTTTCTTTGCTTAAAAGGTTTATAAAGGATGTTGATCATGTTATTGATTGGTCTATATTATAGGTGGAGAAAGAAGGATAATTCTAGCCAGATCCTCAGTGCATATTGTAGCGAAAGCATCTCATGCTCAAGAACAGAGCCATAGAGCAGGTTAAAGTGCAGTAGAAGCACTTTGGGCCTGAAGAAGCTACATGGGAGATGGCGGATAAGATGCGAGCCACATATCCTTCTTTGTTTTTTGGTGGAGGCAAAGTAGTTTTGGTTTGATGTTTGATATATGTTTGGCATATGTTTTCCTGTGTTTTGGTATATGTATATATGTATATGGATGTAAATACCGACATGAGATAAGTTATAAAGCTCCAACAAGCGGTATGGTTATTATCTTGTCGTGATGTTTTATTTTTGAGAGGTATTTCATTGTAAATACTGCAAAGAGCTAAGTTATAAAGCTCCATGGGCAGTATGATTTCTTTTTAGCAGTTTTGTTGAGGTCTTGGTGTGGTTTAAAACTAAGGATGATGTTCCCAAAGGGGGAGGGATCTATAACAGCCCCTGGTTAAAATTTCATGTAATAAAAGTTAATAAAGGCAAAATAAGACCATGGTTAAGGGACACGTATTCCGAGTTGAATGTTCAGAAAATATATCCTAGTGGGCATCACTAGATTTGTTTATGGCTAAGGGAAATTGGCAAAGGCATTAAAAAGGCAAAAAGGAATTTTTGGCACATTTATTTATGAAAATAATGGAAATTAGGAGAAAAGGGAGGTGAAAGGTCACACGTTGCATGTGAGGAGGAAATTAAAAGAAAATAATGGAAATGAAAAAAATAGAGGCCTAATTAATAAAAAAACTTTTAAGGATCAATTGGTACCTTTTGCCAGTCAGTTTTGGAGACCTCTCATTATTCTCGCTCTCCTTATCTTACTCCTAGACACTTATAGTTTTCTTGGAGAACTCTAGCATTGGAGCAAGGAAGGAAAAAACAAGTAAAGGAAATGAAGGAAAGCAAGGATAAATCAAGGAAGAGTAGGGTCAATCAACTTCAACAAGAATAATTGCAAGCAACATATTGCATGTGTGATTTCCTAGCTGGTTTTGATATGCATGTTGGTGTATGGTTCTCTTGCTGTCGGTGGAATGGTTTTGTCAGGTTATGACAATGGTTTTCAGCCTAGCCTTGCCTTTTTCCGGATAGCCATGGTATGATGGGATTGCTTTCTCAGTTTTGAGCTTTGGAATTGCTGGATGGTTTCACAATCCGGGGTGGTGGTGGTCTCAGGAAAATTCCCAAAGGCATAGGAATCTCTTGACCATTTTTGGCAGGATACACGGTAAAGCTTGAGGGTGGAGTCTCAGTTTAGGGCCTAGTGATCTGGTGTGGATTGTGGTAAAGCCTAAGAGACTAGTGTCTCGATTTAGGGCCTAGTGGTCCAGTGTGGATTGCGGTAAAGTGTGAGAGACAAGGAGATGAAAAACTCCTCAAGGATAGTGATGGATTCCAGAGGAATTCCTAGCTGGGTTTGGTTTTGTGATCTCGGTGTCAGTTTTGATGAGGGTGGAGGTGGTTTAACCTTTGGATTCCCTTGGTTGTTTTTGGATTGGGTTATCCATGAGATCCCACATTCATGCTTGGAATATAGCACAGGGGTGACTGATTAAAAAAATAAAAATAAAAAATTGTTTCATCCATGTCTACGGTCGAGTGGTACATAGAAGTCCTGAACCTGGTCGGCTTTTCCTATGTTTAATAAAAGCTAAGTTCTCTTGCTTTTTTACTTGTTAATATGTGGCTTTAATGGATGTTATCTCATTGTTATTTTCATGGTTTAATGCTAGTTATAAACATGGTTATATGATTGGTTATTATCATGGTTATTTCATGTATTTACTTGTAACTGAAAGGATAATGGATGCAAGACCTAATTGATGTCAAAACAATTAAGGGGAGAGGGTGGTGATCCTTCTTGTCAAGTCTCATATGAGTTATCAGTATTTTATGCTCTGTCTTATATTCATTTCTTGTGGATTGCATTGATGCTAAGTGTTTGACAGAATTTCAGTCCCGGTTGGGGATGGTCATGCCTAGTCCTGGAGTCAGTTTTTGATTTGTAAGTGTTGTCATTATGTAAATTATGGATTTTTAAAGTGTCATTGAGTTCTGGGCAGTGACCTGGGCTCTGGGCCTGAAAAAGTGGCTCAAATCTCGGAGGTGTAGGCACAACACTGGGCATAAAAATCCCTGGACGCATACACACCCATGTTGTGGGAGCATCTGGAGCCTCCTAGATGCATGCTTGTCCATATCAAGGGATCATCTGGCAGTTTATTGGTGAAAATCTTAGTGGGACCCAAGGGTTGATTACTTGAGTGGTTGGGATTGTCCTTGGGAGTCCTGTTGCTAATGTGGAAGGTTTGTATGGTGTGTTTCCATTGATTCCACTTCCTTAAGGTGACTTAGGAGGTTGAATCATATCATAGTAACTTCTCGTCACATGTTTACCTCAGTTGCCTTATTACTTTGGTAGATGTAGGAGGAGGGTGTTACAAAAATAGAGCGTGAAACCATAAAAACTGAGAAAGAAGTGAAGAGAATAATTGGTCCAAGCAAAATTCTACATCTAAATTGACAAGAAAACAGAAGGAAAGGTACTTTCCAAAGACCATCAATTCAAAATTAACCTAAAGCTTCTCGTGAAGCCTGGAACCTCCACTACTCAGGCTATGGAGTACTAAAAGCACTCAAGCCTACATAGGGGTCCAACACTCTCTATATAGGCTAATTGTTTTGTTGATAAGTAATTCCCCCCTTGAACCTTCTGAGAGAACAAAGATGGACCAAAGGAGGAAAAATCACATATCCTAGTGAGGCGGAAGATCAATTTGGTATCGTAATTGAGTAGGGGAATCCATAGATCCCCAATTATATCCTTGAAATTCAAGCCCTCAGGCACTACAAAAAAATAACACCTCTTTCTATCAACTAGTGAGACCCTTTGGCAATTACCATAAGAGGCAATGTAGACTTCTCAAACTAGAATTACCCAACATCACAAAAAATATTTATCACAACCCCTATAAAAGCATAGCTTCCTGTAACCTGAAAAAAAAATCTCCTAAACACAGTCCATAGATTTGAACACAAGACCCAAGAGCTCATACGCAATAGGGATCTGTTCAGCATTGAAGTCCATTAACTCCCACCACCCCAAAGCCATTAATAAAACAGGTATGATGTCAAAAAAAAGTTGTATAATTTTCTGGAGAATGAGATTTCCACATTCGAGGGTTGAAAGGGGTAGAGTTATGCATGTCAAGCTCCCCCTATGTCTGCCTCCACATCCATATAGATAGGCCCACAAAAAACTTCATAAACCTTATAATTTCCAATGCAAGGGGAAGAGGGGGAGCTTGACATTCATGCCCTTATGATTTTCTTTTCCCTTTGTAACATACCCATAGGCTTTAACAATTATAAAACGAGAAGGAATATGGAAGAAATAATTCATGGAATAGATTTCCATCTTGACATACCATTAATGACACTCTGTCTACTTCTATAAGACAACCCTGATTTGCCTACACTTCTGCTTCCATATTTTGACTTCTCAAGATGTGATAGAAGGACATGTGATAAAAATAGTCTATGATGCTTTAAATTCTGTGGAGAAGAAGGACGAGGTGATTATTCTTAGGAAGAGAACCTCATTGTAAATGTTGAATGGTGAGAAGGGAATCTCCCAAGATTACTATTTTAGAGATATTCCTTTCTTTAGACAAGATAAGCCCAAACAAGAGTCCATGTATTTTAGCCAGGTTGTTTGTCCTCTTTCCAAGTCCCCATAAATACTTAAATTCTTGGTTTCCTTAGGAATTAAAGAAACCCCTCCCCCTCTTGCTAACCTTAGATTCTTTTTTGAGGCTCCATCAAAGAAAAGGATCCAATACTTCTACAATTTCTTTCAATCTTTGAATTCAACATCCAAGAAACGAAGCTTCTAGGGCATCCCAGAGGAATGTTGAGTGGGAAGAGAAGAGGGGAGAGGTCCTAGAGGGTCTAGTAGATAATCCAACCATGGGTGCTCTTGTCGATCCAAGCAGGGACCACGATATTTTAGCTTTGCTTTGTTGTATTCCACAAAAAAGGAGATACTTTAGGACCATTGATCTAAAAGGAACGAGTATTTTTTTAAAGATAGGGTTGTTTGAGGATAGACAAATCTCCCAACACATATATTTCATAATAGAGATCCAAAACCATTTGAAAAGAGGATTCCTAGAGAAAGAACCTGAATATTGTTTATGCTAGTTGGATATGAGGATAGAGAGGTCATTGGGTCATTTTAGCCAAACGAACAAGGTGCCTAAGGCTATAAACTAGACCTATAGAGCATAGGAGATAATGGACCGATTTTTCGCATTGGTTACAAAGGGAGCATCGCGAAGGACCTTGAATGCCTCTTTTTATGATGTTCTAATAAGTTAGATTTTTCTTATGAATGAGGAGCCATCATAAGGTATTGACTTTGGGGATGGCATTATTATGCCACAGTTTTTTCCAAATATAAGATTTAGGGGGGACTTGTTGTAACACCCTCCTCCTACATCTACCGAAGCAACCAGCCAGTTGTGGTAAACATGCGACGAGAGGCAACTATGATATGATTCGACCTCCTAAGTCACATTAAGGAAGTGGAACCAACGGAGACACACCATACAAACATTAATCATCATCTACAAGACCCTCAGGAACCAATCCAATACTATAGACAACTTTCCTTGGGGTCCCATCGAACTTTCGGACAATTTAAACCTTAGTCACTCTCATGCTGTAGGTATGAGGGTGACCAGAAACCCAAAGTCGCTCTGAGAGTCTTGCCTGCCAGTGACCAGAGACCAAATTTGTAAGTGTTGTGCTAGTGACTCCGGGATTTGAGCCACTTTTTCAGGCCTAGAGCTCAGGTCACTGCCCATAATTGAACCATCTCTTCAAATTAGTAAAATAACATGGAAATGATAGTACTAAAGCAAATACTTGTTCAAGACCTTGGCTGGACCACTACTAGCCATGACAAGCATTTCGTGAAACATATCACGAATATGTAATCTACAAGTGTAAATAATAGTTCTAAGCATAGGGGTCTCATACTTAGATTAGAATCGCTAAGAACGATTGATACCTCAACGCATCAACTGCCATTCCATCCATTAGGTCATAGATACATTGATCATTCAATTAGAAGTAAAAACATGATGAGAGCCACACATGGATGTTGTCATAAAACACATACACAACCAGCATAATAGGGACACAAATATCAAAGAAATCACCACCATATACACCACATGTAATCCATCATGATACTTCTAGAAATACCAGGTGAAATAAACTTTCAGTAATGATGCAAAATCCAAACTCGGGACGAGACTTCCACGTTCCACCCGACCGTAGAAGTGTTGAGCCAAATCTCTCTTCAACCATTCACCCCCATGCCATATTCCAAGCATGAATGTGGGAGCTCATAGAAAACATAAATCAAAACTCATCCAGGGCTTCCAGAGGCCATCCACCTCAACCCATCAAACAGTGATTCCACCTCACGGTCGGACATCACAAGACCATCATCAAATTGGTCTCCATCCAGGCCTTCTAGGGCTTCTAGAGCGTTTGTCCAACCAAGGCTTCCAAGACTAGCAACTTAACCAATAACTTATTCAGGGCTTCCAAAGCGTTTGTCCAACCAAGGCTTCTAAGACTAGCAACTCAACCCATAACTTATTCAGGGCTTCCATAGTGTTTGTCCAACCAGGGCTTTTAGGACTAGTAACTCAACCCAGCTAGGGCTTCTAGAGTGTTTGTCCAACCAAGGCTTCTAGGACTAGTAACTCAACCCATGTTGTTACGGGGCTTCTAGAGCGTTTGTCCAACTAGGGCTTCCAGGACTAGTAACTCAACCCAAGCTAAGGAAACATGAGAACCAACCAAAAACAAACAATGAAAGTAACCCACAATCACTGTGGCTATCTAGGAAATGGCAAGGCTCGGAAATCCACTATCAATCCCATCCATTCTCCATGACAATAACAGATCACAACCAAAAATCCATATGCATGCCAAAACTAATGAAGAAATCATACATGCAACTTGGTACCTGCAAGCAAATCTAATGTAGCTACTAATCCCAATGCCCTCTTATGCTTTCCTGCTCTTCCTTTGCCTTCTTTCTCCAAGAATCCAAGTATGCCACACCCACCAAGAGTGCTCCAAGAAAACTCTAAGTCTCCAAGAGTATGAGAGAGAGAGAGAATAATAAGAGAGCTCAAAAATTGAGCTAACAAAAGGTTACCAACTGATCCTCAGAATAATTTTTATGAATGAGGCCTCTATTTTCTTCATTTTCCATTATTTTCCTTCATTTTCCTCCTCACATTAAACTTGTGACCTTTCACCTCCCTTTTCTCCTAATTTCCATTTTTTTCATAGATAAATGTGCCAAAAATTCCATTTTGCCTTTCCAAAGCCTTAGCGATTTCCTTTGCCAATTTCCTTATCCATAAACAATCACAAGTGATCCCTATCACCAGGATTCTTCCCAACATTCAGCTTGGAATAAGTGTCCCATCATCCATGGTTATTATTTTTCCTTTATTTACTTTTATTACATGGAATTTTTACTAGGGTTGTTACAAACCCCGCCCCCCCTTGAGGGAACACTATCCTCGGTGTTCAACAAGACCTATAACCACAAGACTATTGTAAGAAAAATATTTACTGCTGATGGAGCTTTATAACTTAGCTCAATGCAATATTTACAATGATCACCCTGCTGAAAAGAAAATCAACATAATAACATACCACATAGTGGAGCTTTATAACATAGCTCATGGAAGTATTTACATCCATATACATATGTACATAAACCATCATCATCAAAACATATACCAAAACATACACCAAAGCATATACCAGAACACCAAGCCAAAATTGCTTTGCCTCAACTGAAAAACAAGGAAGGATACATAGCCTGCATATGATCTGCTATCTCCCATGTAGCTTCATCGAGCCCAAAGTGCTTCCACTGCACCTTAACTTTCTTGATTGCTCGGTCACGAAGCATGAGCACCTTTTTTCTGCAATATACACTGAGGCTCCAACTGGAATTCTCCATCTGGTTCTGCTTGCAATACAGACCAGTCAATCACATGATCAACATAACTAGCATACTTCTTAAGCAAAGATACATGAAAAATATCATGGACTTTAATTGTCGAAGGCAGTGCAAGTCGATAGGCTACTAGCCCAATCCTTTCAATGATATTGAAGGGTGCACAAAACTGTGGTGCCGACTTGGCACATGATCCAATCCACAAGGAGATCTTCTTTAGTTTGATGTGCAAGTACACCTGTTCCCTAACCTGGAACTCCTTCAACAACTTGTTTCTATCTACATAACTCTTCTACCTATCCCATGCTACCTTTAGATTCTTTTTTATCACCTACATTTCTTGTTCCATGTCCACCAACATATATGGTCGAATGAATACCCTGCTAACCGGATCACTCCAACTTATGGGACTGTTGCAACTCCGCCCATACAATGCCTCAAAAGGACTCATCCTCAACGATTCTTGATAGTCGTTGTTGTATGAAAACTCAACCATCGCAAGGTACTCTTCCCACTTTAACTGCTGATGCATCACATACATCCTCATCATGTCCTCTAATATTTTGTTGACCCTCTCTATCTGTAGATGATAAGTCGTACTGAAGGCCAACTCTGTGCCCAAACCTGCAAACAACTCCTTCCAAAACTTGGAAGTGAACTTCGCATCTCGGTCTGACACAATCTTCTTCAAGACACCATGCTCTCTGACCACATCTCGGATAAATACATGTGCTACATCACTAACTGAGAATGTAGACTTCACTGGAATGAAATGTGTAACCTTTGTCAACCTATCCATAATAACCATAATGGAATCGCGTTGTCTCACTATCTTCGACAAACCTGTAATGAAATCCATGGAAATAACCTCCCATTTCCACTTTGGGATCGTGATCAACTGTAGAAGTCCACCTGTATGCTTACATTTCGCTTTCACTCATTGACAATCAAAACATCTAGCCACGAACTCTACTACATCCCTCTTTAGATTCGGCCAATAATAAAATCTCTTCACTACTGTCAGTGTCTTTTGATATCATGGGTGACCCGAATACACTTTCGCATGAAACTCCCTCAAGATCACCTTCTTGAGCTCACTGTTATCATGTACATATATCCTTTCTTGGAACCTAACCACCCATCTGCTGTAATACAATAATTCATACCCTATGCACCTTCACCTGTACTTGTACCACTACCTGTACATGTACCTATACCACTACCTGTACATGTACCTGTACCTATACCATCAACTATACATGTACCTATACCATCACATGTACATGTACCTGTACCATCACTTGTACTTGTACCTATGCTTTGTTGTAAATTGTGCACAATATCCATATATTTGACATCCCACTGACCTACCCGCAAGATCCTATCTTGTAAGTCTGTCTCATAGGAGCTCATAACTGCCAAGTGATTTACTTGTACTCGTCTGCTAAGAGCATACGCTACCTTGTTCTCTTTACCTTTGATATATCTGATCTCAAAATCAAATTCATTGATCGTGGCCAACCATCTAGCCTGCATGTCGTTCATATTCAGCTGGTCAAACAAATACCTCAACCCAATGCGATCACTCATAAGTACAAACCTCTTGCCAAGAAGATAGTGTGTCCACATCTTCAATGCATGTATAATCGCTACCAACTCAAGATCATGTGTCAGGGAGTTCTGCTCGTGCTTGTTTAGTTTTCAGGACTCATAAAATACCACCTGTCCATCCTGCATAAAGACTCCACCAAGCCCTCTCTTGCAAGCATTCGTGCATACCACAAACTCTTTGTCCATATCTGTAATCTCTAGCACTGGTGCATGTGTCAACAGCTACTAAAAACTAGCCTCACACTCCTTTGTCCATTCAAACTTATTTCCTTTCCTCTATAGTGTTGTGATAGAATACACAATCTATGAGAAGTTCATGATGAACATCCTATAATAACCTGCCAAACCCATGAAGGATCTCACCTCATCCACACTCTTAGGAGCTATCCACTGCATGGTGGCCCTTACCTTCTCTAGTTCTATTGCAATGCCCTCCATGGAGGCAACATGCTCTAAGTATTGTACCTCAGTCTGAAATAAACTACACTTGTTGAGCTTAGCATACAACTGATGTTCTCTCAACAAGCTCAACATTTCTACTAAATGTTCAGCATGCTCTTCCTCAATTTTAGAATATACCAGTATATCATCAATGAACACAATAGCAAACTTACCCAAATATGGACGCAACACACTATTTATCAAACACATAAATGTATCTAGAGCATTAGTTAAGCCAAATGGAACAACAACGAACTCATAATGCCCACACCTAGTCCTGAATGCAATCTTGTAAATGTCCTCCTCTTTGATGCATACAGGATGGTACTTGAATCTCAAGTCAATCTTCGAGAACATTGTTTCTCCCTTCAGCTGATCAAATAATTCATCAACCCTTAACAAAGGGTACTTGTTCTTGATAGTTACTTTGTTCGACTTCATGTAGTTAATGCATAATCTGAGAGTACCATCTTTCTTCTTCACAAACAATATTGGTGTGTCCCATGGTGATACACTCGGCCTAATGTACCCCTTATCCAATATTTCCTTTAACTAAAACTTTAACTCAACCAACTCAAGTGTGCTCATCCTCTAAGGTGCTTTCGATGTTGGAGATGCCCCTGGCACTAACACAATAGAAAAATCTACCTCCCTATGAGGTGGAAACTCTGAAATGTCCTCAGGAAAGAACTGTTGTAAAATTGGGTACCTGCTCAATGTATCCATGTCCTCAACTTCTTTACCCTTATCACTAGAAATGTGCACTGCAAATAACGTACATCCTTTCTTGTGGCTACACTTTGCTTGCACAGTTGTCACCATCCTAATTGATATAG
>APFE031669547.1:0-10447 GCA_000404065.3 Pinus taeda | reverse complement strand
TTTATTTTTATAATTCAATTTGATATATTTTTTTGTAACCCACAATTCAACAACTAGTCTCATATGTAATTACTATAAATTTTTGGGGGCTATGATATGTCTTCCTCCCCATAGTAGCAGTCACAACATAGATTTGAATTTAGGACAACTCAATTTGATATCATACCACGTATCAATTTTAAGAAATTATCTCAATTAGTTAGTATTAATATTATTAAATATTTGATTAAATTAATGTTATCAAATATACAATTTAAACTTTTAAAATGCATTAATTTAAATAATTATTCTCAAGGAAGAGGTCAAAAGAGTAATTGTAAATATTTAATTAGTGTACTTAAACAAACTGAATAATATTATAAGTTATACATTTATTTATTTTGATTAACCTATACACTATTATAAGTTATGCATTTATTTATTTTTGATTAAGCTATACGCTAAGTGAATGCCCTAATGATGACAATCATGTACTTCTCACATGTCAGGTAGTTAGGGTAGGCAATTACCCATCCTAACTACTTCCTTGAAGAGTTATTCTCAAGGAAGAGGTCAAGAGAGTAATTGTAAATATTTAATTACCTCAGTTAAACAAACTGAATAATATCATAAGTTATACATTTATTTATTTTGATTAAGCTATACACAAAGTGAATGTCTTAATGATGACAACAATGTATTTCTCACATGTCACGTTATCCCTAACTACTTCCTTGAAGATTTATTCTCAAGGAAGAGGTCAAAAGAGTAATTGTAAATATTTAATTACTGCATTTAAACAAACTAAATAATATTATAAGTTATACATTTATTTATTTTTATTAAGCTATGTGAATGTCCTGATGATGAGAATCATGTATTTCTCACATGTCAAGTAGTTAGGGTAGGCAATTACCTATCCCTAACTACTTCCTTGAAGAAGGAAGAGGTCAAGAGAGTAATTGTAAATATTTAATTACTATAGTTAAATGAACTAAATAATATTATAAGTTATACACTTATTTATTTTGATGTATTTCTCACATGTCGAGTAGCTAGGGTAGGGCGTTACCTATCCTTAACTACTTTCTTGAAGATTTATTTTCAAGGAAGAGGTTAAGAGTGTAATTGTAAATATTTAATTACTGCAATTAAACAAACTGAATAATATCATAAGTTATACATTTATTTATTTTAATTAAGCTATACATGAAGTGAATGTCCTAATGATGACAATCATATATTTCTCACATGTCAGGTAGTTAGGGTATATCCCTAACTACTTCCTTGAAGATTTATTCTCAAGGAAGAGGTCAACAGAGTAATTGTAAATATTTAATTACTGCAGGTAAACAAATTGAATAACATTATAATTTATACATTTATTTATTTTGTTTAAGCCATACACGAAGTGAATGTCCTAGTGATGACAGTCATGCATTTCTCACATGTCAAGTAGTTAGGGTAGGCAGTTACCTATCCCTAACTACTTCCTTGACTCAAGGAAGATATCAAGAGAGTAATTGTAAATATTTCTCACATGTCAGGTAGTTAAGGTAGGCAGTTACCTATCCCTAACTACTTCCTTGAAGACTTATTCTCAAGGAAGAGGTCAAGAGAGTAGTTGTAAATATTTAGTTAAGGTAGGCGGTTACCTATCCCTAACTACTTCCTTGAAGACTTATTCTTGCAGTTAAACAAACTCAATAATATTATAAGTTATACATTTATTTATTTTGATTATGTTATACATGAAGTGAATGTCGTAATGATAACAATCATGTATTTCTCACATGTCAGGTAGTTAGGGTAGGTTGTTATCTATCCCTAACTACTTCCTTGAAGATTTATTCTCAAGAAAGAGGTCAAGAGAGTAATTGTAAATATTTAATTACTGTAGTTAAACAAATTGAATAATATTATAAGCTATACATTTATTTATTTTGATTAAGCTATACAGGAAGTGAATGTCATAATGATGACAATCATGTATTTCTCACATGTCAGGTAGTTAGGGTAAACGGTTACCTACCTATCCTTAACTACTTCCTTTAAGATTTATTCTCAAGGAAGAGGTCAAGAGAGTAATTGTAAATATTTAATTACTGCAATTAAACAAACTGGATAATATTATAAGTTATACATTTATTTATTTTGATTAAGCTATACATGAAGTGAATGTCATAATGATGACAACCATGTATTTCTCACAGGTTAGGTAGTTAGGGTAGGTGGTCATCTATCCCTAACTACTTCCTTAAAGATTTGTTCTCAAGGAAGAGGTCAAAAGGGTATGCGTACCTAAGATCAAGAAAAGAAAGGATGAACTTAGAATGAGAATATCATGCTAATATGCCAGATAGGTTCATGAGGCTAAGTCTGGTTAGGACGAGATAGCTGTGGCATGTTAAGATTGATAGTCTTAAAGAAAATATCCTGCGTGTGAGGAACAACTCGGGGGGAGACTCAGGCTGTAGTAGCTAGTCTCATGGTTGGGAGAAAAGTTGGCAAATTATAGTCAAACTAGGACTAAGCAACCGATAGTAATTTCATATAAAAATCACTTCTTCCTGAAAGTTAAACGTTCTGTTGAATAAAATACATGTATTTTTCCTGAAGAAGTTAAATGTACTGTTGTATGTGAGGCATATATTATGACTGAAGATATTAAATGTGTTATTTTGGTAAAGGCCTAACTTCTTTCATTATAAGTACAGGAGCATTATGCTAATAGCTTAACTAAGGAAATTTCATAAACAAATAACAACCATAAATAGAAAAACAATCAACATTTAGGAAGTTCTATTGCTAAAAATACATAGTTAGTGTAATATTTTAAAGAAGTAATAAACACGTAAGTAAGATTGAATTATTTCCGAGAAGAAACTGAAATAAAGACCTTTGTGTAGAAATGGGTTACTGTTCTAGAAAGTCAAAAGAATAATATACCAAACAATTGCTTACAAACAAACCCAAGTCCAAGAAAACAAACCTTCTCATTCGTAGTTCTACAACACATATAATGCTACGAATTAAGAATCAAATAACTAAAAAGACCCAAATGACGGACATCATGGTAAAATTGCTAAAAGAAATCTAGGGCTACATAATTATTCAAAACTAGAATCATACAAGGTAATATTTGCCTCTTAAAAGAAAAATAGAACTAGAAATTGATAGTAGGAAGAAGCGTAAAGATTTCTTTCAACACAAAATGATAACTATTCAGTAATCATTAAACTTGAAACAGAGAAGAAAACCCCCAAACGGATGTGGGTCTCTTAGATATAAAGCAGACATCTGAGTAACACTCTATGGGAAAATCCTGTTACGGAACTTATATAAACCAGAGAGTCAAAACCGAGTGATTACGACCTTCAGTGGCGTAAACCCAAAAAAAGAAAATTACCATGTAATTACGAGTTGATTTCAGACTCAACATTTCACAAAATGGGATGACGACTTTGTGTTTAGATTATAATTTATAGCCTCATAGTTCTAATTACAAAAGAAATTGAAATAAATAGTATCAACCATTAATACATTATAGGCTTCAAATGTAAATCATATTGAAGACAATTTAAGAAAATAGCAAGATAAAATCTCTCTCCCTCCGAATCTCACAATCCCAAGTCTTTCATAGTGCAAGCTTTCCACATTACCCGGTGGCTAGATGGAGATACAAGTCTGCAACTTCCTATAATGGGGCAGGGACTCATTCTCTTGCGAGGAATTCTAGTCCAGAGGGAGGATGAAACCCTCTAGCATAACCTAAGCAAGAAGAATGCATTCATTAAGATAGAATGAAAAATTAATACACAATTTAACATTATACCAAGCAAGAGGAAAGGAAGAAACACAGGTTACTTAAGCTGGATCAATGGGTTTAGTTGACTCCTTTGGGGTAATAAGTGACATTTCGACCCAAGTAGACCTAATAGTCGAGAAAAATTCATGACGAAACTATGGAAGTAACAGAGAGAACCTTAGCATTAGCATAGAAAGGAAAAGTAACCACCTGCATGAAACCCTGAAGTCGAAGAACGAAGATGGAAACTTCTAATGAATGACAAGAAAAATGACAAAGATGTTCTGCGAAGAATTACCATAAGGGTTAAGCCCTCAATCTCCACCATTCGATGATGGCGCCTTATGTAGAACAGTGGATGCAGATCCCTTCTTGAGGAGGTGGCCAACGATTGTGATACACTCAGAAGAGCCTAGAAAGTAGGTCTTGCCAACTCTAGGGAGGGTTAGGTTCATATAATTAGAGTAAGGTGAAGTCATAAACCATTAAATCTGAATGTGCCAGATAAAGGGCTTAGAAAACATAACCATGTAAATTAAAATGAAATGCTTATGTAAATTAAAGTGAAATGCAATTGTTATAAATTTCATATGTACAGTTAAACATGTACTTAGCAAATCAAATTCCGTAGAATAATTATGACAGGTGTAATAAACGAGAATCTTACACTCCATTATCACTATTACTTTAGAATATTCTTTTTATCTGAGGTGATTTACTTGATGAATTTAATAAGGGTATGTGACAAGTGGTATCAAAGCGCTCAGGTTGCAAAGTTGAGACCTCTAGAGAATGAATGAATAACAACATTTTTGATGTGCACAAAGAAAGAAAAGCAACCAGCACGACAAGGACTGGATTTACACCACACAGACCTGTGACAGGAACATGACTGACATCTTTTCCATAAGCCAATCCCGAGGTGTGGGTACAGTTGGGGGAGGAGCCGCACAATACTAACACTTCCATTTTGGAAATTGTACAAGAACTAAAGGATGAGATGGCTAGGTTGCAAGAAGATAAGGAAAGGTTGATGCAGGAACAAGGGAAGATCATGAAGAGTTTGTCCGATAGACAAAAGCAATGACAACCAATTCCAAGTCTTGAACACAGAAACATGACTGGCGATCAATGATTCAGAAATGAGAATCTAGAAACAAAAGGCGACGAAGACAATCAAGAGGAAGATTCCGACAATGTATTAGATCATAAAACATAGAAACGGTAGAAAATTGAGTTACAAGGAGAATTTCGGAAAATAAAACCTCCCCTCTTTGATGGTGAACAGGAGGAGGCTGTTGAAGCCTGACTTATCAATATGAAAAATTATTTTTAGTTGTATGAATATGATCACAATCTAAAGGCTTGCTTGGCCATCTATCAGATGCAAGGAAAAGCCACCTTATGGTGGAAGGAGGTGAAAACGGTACATGGAATAAATAAGCAGGAAGTAACTTGGGAAAAATTTCAAAAGTATTTTAAGGAAAAATATTTAACTAAAAGATTTTACGATGAGAATGCGAAAGAGTTTCATGACCTCCGAATGGATCAGTTGTCTATAGACGAATTCATAACGAAATTCACATCCTTGTTGTGATATGTTCCTTACATATGAGAAGAAAAGGCAAAGATGCAAAGATTTATCAACAGTTTGTCGTTGTTCATGAAACAACATCTCAAATTTGACAATCCAAAGACCATGAACAAAGTTATATGAAAGGCTCATCTATGCTATGAGAAAAATAGGCAAAAGGGAGATGGAGAAAAGATATGGACTGATAAAAAGGGAATTATGTTTACCTCTAGTAGCGAAGGAAATAAGATTGTTGTCAACAAAGGACCCCATAAAGGTCAACCAAACATAAATATGAACATAAATCAGCATAGATTCAAATTTCCAAGTGAGTCCAAGAAAAATGAGCAATCTGGTAGAACTAAAGTGGAAACAATGACTAGACCTATAGTACAATGCTGGGGATGTGGAGGACCACACAATGTCAAAAATTGTCCATACGATAAGGGAACTAATCAAGTTATGCAGATTCATGAATTATCAACTATCGGAGAAGTGGCAACCAACCATGGTGGAATTTGAGTTATATTAGTCCCAAAGTGGTTGAACAATGTTGCTTACAAGTTGTTAAGTTTAAGAACCCTTGGTTAGTACAAGTCGCCACGGGAGCAAAGAGAAGGGTGTTGGCTAAGGTCAGCAATTTCCCTCTAAAGCTATTAGGTCAACTTATTATGGCAGACTTGAATGTCATACCTTTAGGATCATATGATGTCCTAATAGGTATGGACTAGTTGGAGAAATGTTAGTCCCTCATTAACTGTAAAGATAAAACTATTAACTACATGGATGAAGAAGGCACAAAGTAGGAAATTCAGGGTATACAAAGACCAATGAAATTAAGACCAGTAACAATGTCTCAATTAGCAAAATGTATTAGAAAAGGATGTCAAATTTATCCAATATAGGTAGGGTATACTAATTCAAGCAAAAATCTATTTCTTTGGAAAATATACCTATGGTACAAAACTTTTCCAAACATATTTCCCTGCACCAAGTTTGTTTCTTTGTTCCTTTGGTATCAAGGCATAAAAGGTGGAACCAAAGACCCTGAGCTGCTTTACCGAAGGAATGTGGCCATACCACATTTCATAAGGAGTCATGTTTATAATAGCATTATATGGAAATCTATTCTTTACATACATAGCACATAGAACTGCATCGTCCCAAAACAACAATTTTACATTCTTAAAAAACATCATGGAACGTACCATATTTAAGATTTTCTTGTTCATTCTTTCAGCTACTCCATTATGTTTGGGATTATAAGGCACAATAGTTTGATGTTTGATCCCATGTTGGTGAAGATAGTTTTCAAATTCATTTGAAGTGGATTATTTTCCATTATCAGTGCGAATAGAGTCGATATGAGATTGTGCATCATTTTCAATCCATGTATGAAAAAAGTTCTTGAATGTTTGAAAAACATCAGATTTGTTATTCAATAAATAAACCCAACACATTCTAGTGTAGTCATCAATAAACATCATCATATATCTATTTCCATTTGCAGAAAGAACATGCACTGGACCACATAAATATGAATGAATGAGTTCAAGTTTTCTATGTGCTCTAGAATGTGAATAATGAAAATATTGTTTGCTATGCTTTCCTAGAATACAAGCATCACATTGATTAAGTTTCCTAGGAATTGTAGGTAAACCAGTGACATCATTTTCCTTCAACAAGTGAAGGATGTCATAGTTCAAGTGTCAAAATCTAGCATGCCATAAAGGACTTGATGGAAATGTACCTTCATCATAATGAGAATTGTATGATAAGTTTTGTGCACAAACATAGGTACCTTGTAGCTTCATAAGTCTTTCTTCTTCTATCCCTGTCATGACAAGTGAGTGATCTAATGCTTTTATGACCTCAACCTTTCCATCAAACATATGAATGGAGTGTCCTTACTAGTGGATGTGGGCTAAGGAAAACAAGTTTCTCCTCAGCTCCGGGAGATATAAAACATCATGTAGAAGAAAGTTTGGAAGACAAGGCAGTTTGAGCATGATTGTGCCAAGTCTTGATGGATTGAGTTTTGATTTGTCTACAAAGTATACTGCTCCATCAACATTGCCAGTAAATTCTTCAAAAAAATCTCTTCTAAAGGTCATGTGGCAAGTTCTTCTTGAATTAAGCAACCAATAATTTTTCCAAGAAGCAAGTGAGGCATTAAACAAGTCTTCAGTTACTCCAATATTACAATGTGCCACAACATACCAAGCGGACTCAAGTGCTTTACCTTTTTCTTTGTCATTGGTTTTACCTTCCGCTTGATTTATTTCCTTCTCAATTTTGTCCCAAGGAAACTTACATGTAGATGCATTATATCCATATCTATTGCAACATATGCAATGAAAATCAGATTTTTCTCCTTGAGAGTGTCTGCCCCCCTGCCTCTGAAATTTATTCTCCATCTTCCTCTTCGACCACCTCTTCCTCTAGAAGAATCTTGAGCATGATTATTCTCTCAATGTGCAAGACACGTAACTTCTTTAGAAGACTGAGGAGTTGTCTTCTTCCCAAAATCCTTTTCTCTCTCAACAAACTTCTTCATAAGGGAGTCAAAGGTAATATCCTTGAGGTTTCCACTTGCTTGCAATGACTTAAGATAATTTGAATAAGTGGGATATAGTGCCTTGAAAAATGCTATGAGAAGAATGTCTAGTTGAACATCAGTGGTTTTGATATCATGCATAATAGATCTTACTTCTGATGCTAAAGAAAGAGGATCATCAATTTTCAATTCAAGACTAAACAATTTAATCATCAATTGGACAACTTCAAGTTCAGAGTGTCAGTCATAGAGTTCCTTCAACTTCTGTAATGATTCAAAAATATCTGAAAATGGTGAAATAAGGCGACTCACCTCTTCATTTTCAAATGCTACAATCAAGGCATAAGCCTTGCTATTCTTGTTTTCCCAAATGGTGATCTTCTTATTTGAGGTGGGCTTTGCAGGTTTATTATCTCCTTCTCTGACAAAAATTCCTTTCCACAACTCATTGAAAATTTGAGTGTGTTTTATCTTCCATGACCATTCATGATAGTTCTCTTTTCCCATGAGAACGACTCCAACAATAGATCTCAATGAATTCATTTTAAATGTGTGTATTGCGTAAAAACATGTACTCTACTGCTAATATATTGTAAGAAATTGTACTTCTGGTGATAATATGTGTAAAAAAATGCACTCTAATGTATTAAAATAGAGGTATATTTGGGGGAGGGCATATATGGGAAAGATAGTATGGAAGGGGAGGTATAATGTATGATTCGTTTTAAATCACAACAAATCATAAACGAGGCAACGCTATATATGGAGGCCAGTAGGGTTATATGAAATGAAAAGGCGGAGTTATGATCGTCAGACCTGCGTTAATGGGCAACGTTGCATGTATTATTCAACACAGTAATATACAGTGGTATGGGAGTAAGCAGTAAGGGAGCATGGTATGGGAGTTATATATATATCTTTATTGAAAGTGTAGTTAAAAATCTCACAATGGTGCCAAGCAGTATGGGAGGAGGCAGTGGGAGGTATGATGATGGGAGGAGACAATATTAACCATATGACAACGTTCACTATGTATGCAATGATGGAAGCGTTCACTTTGTATGAGCGCGAGATAATGTATTAGTTCGATGTCGCAACACAATATTGCATGACGCGGCCATGATGGGAACCGAGACAAAACAACGGTGTATGGAGAACACATGTTAATATATATTGTTGCAAGTAATATGATCAACCTGGGACAAGCGGAGTACAACTTGTATTCACAGTCAACACAACGTCGGTTTCATGGGACACAATCACAGTATTCACAGTCGCGTGTTAAAAAAATAAATTAATAGAGTCACAGTATTCAACGTATGGTTCTTTGATACAATGACGTACATACCATTCGTTCCACCACCAATACATACCCGAACAACACAGTCATAGCAACGTTGGGTTCATGGTCACAACGCTCTCGACAGAAGCACCAACGCATCGCTCTAGCTTCAACGCACCATCTTCACCAAGATAGGTGTGTAACCAAGTTTATTGTAGATTACTCGTGGAAAATAACACTAAGAATATGAACTTTTTTACATTATAGTAGTTTAAGATGAAATAAGCTACATAACTAGATGTGGCTTATTACATATTTGATGCTTCTTATATGTAAGAAAATTCAAGCTACCTCATTGTTGTCAGGGCCATTTCAAGATATATTCTCAATTTTAACAATTTTTGCTTCGAGCATTCCAAGTAATTTCTAAGCTTCAATCAATATTTTATAGGATTAAATTAATGGTAATTGAATGAAACTTTCAATTGATTTATAAGAATTTTATGAGAAAGTTATATTTCACTAAGTTGATTCTACTATTTGGTTTATGATAGTATTAAGTGGAAGTCATGTTAGCTATTATTATAATACTTTAATAAAATCAAGGTAACTAAACTTATTTTAATTGAGAAGAATAAATTTAAAAACCTAACTAAGTTTCAATGCTTTACTAACAACACTTCCAATTTTATAGGGATAAGTAGATAATGGGAATTGAGCTTGGTTGCTTAATTTATTGTCTAGTTCTTATTAATATATGTTACAAATTTACAAATATTTATAGTTAGAAAATACACTTTTAAATATAGTTAAACAATAATAGTGATTTATAAATTTCATCACTTACAGAGTAAAATAACAAAAATTATACACTGATTTAAAAGTATACATCAATAGTCTAAATATATTACGCATGCTTTAAATATTAAGACATATGACAACCAAAGAACACTCAATATTTAAAAACAATATTCCAAAAAGCTAGAGATATATGTGCTAAGTATGATCAAATATGAGTGTGCAACCAATTGTTGTTTCAAATTTCTTAGAAAATTTAAACCAAAAAATGACTTTAGAAGACAAAAATGTTATATATATATAGATGCAACTAAGTATGATGAAAAAAGCAAGGCGTTTGGTTTGAACCCTTTTGATAATATCATCTCAATCAAAACTATGCACAAAGTACACTAATTAACAATGAAATTAATTATAATATCCCATTAACCTAGTGGAAAAATGTAAAAT